>JAODAL010013242.1:0-30000 GCA_025379985.1 Phyllomedusa bahiana
TCCATGGCGCGTACCCGCGGGGATAATTCATGTCATTTTCCCCCCCCGCTCCCCGTATTTGGCGAGCGGGGAAAGAACTGGGATTACCGAATTATGCACGGATTTCAGCCGTATTTGCACGCAGTACGGCCAAAAACAGGGTAAAAAGTCCCAAAAAACCGTGTGAACTTTTAAAAAAGTGTGAAAACCACGCTACCATTCCACAAAACCTATGAAACCAGTGGTTTCCCCCCTTTTTGTTTTAAAAGGGGTTTTTCTCACTACAAGGATCGCTGCTTTTTATGTTAAAGATTTTGCGAAAAAAAGTCACTTTGCAATAGTGCCCATTAACAGTGTCCCCCTTTCCAATTCCTCTTTTGTATGGGCTCTCAGCCCCAGTCACTATAGCTACAGACCTTTTCAATCTCTCCGATAGCTCCACACTGATCGCTATAGCTACAGACCTGTTCCATCCCTCTGAAGGCGGCCCACATGATCGCTATAGCTACAACCTGTTCCATCTCCCTGATAGGCTCCAGCACTGATCGCTATACTACAGACCTGTATAATCTCTCCGATGGCGCCAGCACGGTCCTATACTACGACCTTTTTTATACTCCAATAGGTCCCACCGATCGCTTAGCTACAGACCTTTTTCCTCTCCCTGATGGGCTCTACACTGGTTCTAAGCTACAGACCTTTTTGATATCTCCAAAACTGCAACCGGTCCTTTCCCAAGAGACCATCAATCTCCCTAAAGGTTTGAAGACTTCGCATTGCAAGACCTTTTGATACTCCTAAGGGGCTCCACACGGGTTGCTATCTAAGACCTTTTGATCCTCCAAGGCTGCCAGCCGGGGTCGCATAGCTACAGACCTTTTCATCTCTCCTGATAGGCTCCCAAAAGGGGCCCGCTATACACAGCCCAATGTCCTCAGGCTCTCACTGCTGGCCAGTAGAGGCCATAAACACCCTAATTAAAAAACTGAAACTGAGAAAACTGGGCTGAGGTATGATGAATCGATGTAGTGAGACAACCCCTTTAAGGTAGCTACAGTTACAGAGTTTCATACCTTGACCATGTTCACCTTTACTATGCTAATACCTCCATAGAGATAAATCAAGCCCAATTATTAAAGCCTAAAAAACATTTTTTAGATTTGTTTCTAGAGAAGTTTTAAAGGGGTTGTCTCATCTCAAAGTTTCATAGGATCATCAATTTTCCCTTTTCATGCATCCAAATAAACTTGGATAGACAACCCCTTTTGCTCGTCCTTCCTGGTCAAGCTTCTGTAATTAGCATATGAGCCTTGTTTTCAACTTTCTCTGTTTATCAGTCTAGACAGGGCCGGGACAAGGCATTCTGGTCCCCGGGCGAGTACAGCCAAACCCCCCCCCTCACTCTAAAAAAAATACCCCCCACAACACCCCCAACAAATTCCCCTCTCCCCCTGCACCAGTCCTGCACTAATTTTTGCACATTCCTCTAGATCCCGCCCATCCCTCAGCATCCGCACAAGAAATCACCCTGACAAATTTGCATTTTCAAATCGCTCCCTCCATATGCCCGTGCAATACCCCAAAAACAGTCACAAATAACCCACCGATCATGGAGAAAATCTACCGACAATGATTTTTACTAAAACACCCACAAAACCAAAGACCCAAAAACTATTACTACTTAAAGGAAAAATAACTGCCAGCCCCTGACCAACGCGACCCCCACATGTACTATACTGTACACAGGCTCTGATTACATAACCACCCCCCATACGTGACCAAAAAGGGAGATCATTTGTATGAGGCTTGCAAAAATATAATGATTACACGCATTTTACATTTATGACCACGGGAACGTCTTTCTGATCACGTCTTCCCACTTTCCCCTTTTCTTCTCCACCTTCACACCTTCATCTGAGTTTCCCGCCAAATTACCTCCTGGGGTTTTTTGGGACACAAAAATCTTTGAATCCTCACATTTCCAGCAAAACCCCTTTAAATTTTAGTATAGAATCCCCCTTTGTCGACAGTTTAAGATATCCCCTTTAGTCAGGCATTTTTATAGATATTCCCCCTTAACAGGTAGGATAAAAAAATGGGGGCACTCAGGGGAGGGATATAGCTGGGGGTCAGGGAAATATATGCTAGGGTTTTAGGCAGGGGGTATGGGGCTCAGGCAGGGGAAAAGGGCACCAGCAGGGGTATGGGGGACACAGGCTATGGGGCCACAGGCAGCGTATGGGGCCACAGGCAGGGGTATGGACCTCAGGGAGCTATGGGGCCACAGGCAGGCTATGGGGGGTAGGAGGCTATGGGGCCGGGAGGGGTAGGGGGCACCAGGCAGGCGTAGGGGGGTCAGGGGGGGCGTATGGGGGGCCCCAGGCAGGCAAAGGGGGTCTGCAGGCTATGGGGGGACCCGGGAGGGGTATGGGGGCCACAGGCAGCGTATGGGGGACAGGCAGGGGTATGGGGGGTTAGGCACGTAGGGGCCACAGGGGAGGCATATAGGGGCCACAGGCACCGTAGGGGGGACAGGGAGGGATATAGGGGCCCAGGCGGGGATATAGGGGCCACAGGCAGCTATGGGACCACAGACGCGTATGGGACCCCAACAGCGTATGGGGCTCAGGCGGCTTTTGGGGGGACCAGGCCCGGCATTATAGGGGGGCCCCAGGCGGGATTATAGGGGCCCAGGGAGGCAATTTATGGCCACAGACAGGAATAGGGGCCACAGGCAGGGGAAGGGGCCACAGCAGAATATAGGGGGCCACAGGCAGGGTTTTTTGGGGCCGCAGGAGGCTTATGGGGCCCAGGCAGGGATTATAGGGGGGGCCCCAGCAGGGGATTATGGGGGGCCGCAGGCAGGGGATTATAGGGGGCCGCAGGCAGCATTTTAGGGCCACAGGCAGGCATTTTGGGGGCCGCAGGGAGGCATTAAAAGGGGGCCGCAGGGAGGAAAGGGGGGCCCCAGGGAGGGATCAAGGGAGCCCCGGCAGGGATTAGGGGGCCGCAGGCGGATATAGGGGGCCGCAGGGAGGGGTATGGGGGGCCCCAGGCAGGCATTAAGGGGCCACAGGCAGGGATTATAGGGCCGCAGGCGGGGTATAGGGGGGCCCAGGGGCTATGGGGCCACAGGCAGCGAGGGGGCCACAGCAGGGACTTAAAACAACAACATTTAATACTACCCAATTTCCCGGCGCGCGCTCCTTTCTTCCCCCTTCACCCCCGCCCTCTGGGAGCTCCTCGGCGAGGCCCTTACGTGCGTGCGCCCCAGGAGAGGCAACGTCGCGATGAACACTCATCGGACGCGCCCCCTGAGGCGACGGGGGCCCCGGCGGCCTCGCGCTATAGGGCCCCGGCCCCCGCTGTGTCGGGCCCCGCACTCCCGGAGTTTCCCGCGATCCTCCGGGGAGCGGCCCAACACTGTCGCGGGGCAGGACGCTCGCCTCTGCCGCAGAAGCGGTAACAGAGACCGCCGGGCTTCAGGCCCACGGCGCGGCCTGGAGCCCGGGGGGGGGGGGGTCGGGGGGGCCCTGACGCGCCCCTTAGGGGATAGGAGAGGTAGGCCGCCCTAGGCGTCCCCCCTTGGCCTACCCCGCCCGGCCCTGGTCTAATTTAAAAAAATTCTCTGAGGTAGAGAACTTCGAGCTAATGAAAAAGAAAATTAAGTCTTTTGTCTAAAGTTCAATAACACACAACTCTCACTGTGGCCATGACCTGTGTATACGTCAAATCCCTTTTATCAAAAGAACAAACAGCAGGGGTAAGGATAAAAAAGTCTCACTTGGGGAACCAACAAGCACAGAAGGGAAAAAATCACTTTTTCTCCTCAAAAAAAAAAGATAAAAAAGCAATATATTGGAAAAAATCTTCATTTTGTGCCCCTACATTTTTAAAAACAATTTTTTGTAGCAAACAACCCCTTTTAAAGGGGGTTTTCCAAAATGACCTGTTTTCGCCAGGGCAGAAATAAACATATCATGCAGTTTCATGAAATGCTGAGGGGAGAGAGGAGCCAGCAAGCAATAAGAAGGGAACTCTGCAATGTTTACTAAATAATTACATTACAACAGGGGTTCCCCAACAGCAGACAGCCTCATACACTCACTTTTCCCCCCTCCCTCCAAAGCTCTTTCATTTTCCCGCATCAGATAAGACTGCAAACATCAAGCCACCAATCACTGTCTAATGTAAACTTTTAAAAAAACTAAGGGGAGTAGGGAAGGGTGTAGCTCTCACAGGCTTTAGCAAAGCAAGGGAGCAGGGGGTATCTGCAAAATTTTTCTCAAAAAATTACTTACAACCATGGATTCTCTATACAGCAACAACCCATACACTGCACTTTTCTCCCCAGCCCTTTCAAGCTCCTTCATGTTCCCTGTCATCAATAAGAAATGCAAACAGGGGAACCGGCCCGATCCTCCTGCCCGTGTCCTGGCGGTTTTTATGTAAACTGTCAGGGGAAATAAAGGGGGGCGAGAAAGCTGTGCTCTCCAGGGTTCCTTTTTAAATCACCTATATTTAAAAAAAGGGTTTAAAAACCCAAAAAAAAAAAAAAATTTTTTGGGTCCCACGTCAAAATTAAATTTGGAAAACCCCTTTAATTGTCTTTTTTTTGGGCCCCTTATTGCTTTTTGGACCACATATCAGACTGGTTCAAAGTTTCCTCAGGACAGTAAAATCTATTTAGCCCACTGAGTGTTCGTTTTGAACCCCTTTAGGGGAAAACTTTCTCTACTCTTTCAGAGATGACACCCGATCCTTTACTTGGCTCTAAAAATACAGCTCATGCCCAACACCCTGTGTATGAACCTAAACCTGTTCCGACCTCAGATGCCTCTACACTACTCTGGAGCAGGAATCCTCAAACTGCGACCCTCCAGCTGTTGGAAACACAACTCCCATCATGCATTGATATAATCTATAACAGTGGGAATCATGGGAGTTGTAGTTTCCCAACAGCCGGAGGGCCGCAGTTTGAGGATGCCTGCTCTGGAGGAAGTTGTCAAGAAATACAAGGCTGCAGGATCTGTTATAATCTATAACAGTGGGAATGATGGGAGTTGTAGTTTGCCATCAGCTGGAGGGCCGCAGTTTGAGGATGCCTGCTCTGGAGGAAGTTGTCAAGAAATAAAAGGCTGCAGGATCTGTTATATTCTGTTATGATCCATAACAGTGGTAATTATGGGAGTTGTAGTTTCCCAACAGCCGGAGGGCCGCAGTTTGAGGATGCCTGCTCTGGAGGAAGTTGTCAAGAAATACAAGGCTGCAGGATCTGTTATAATCTATAACAGTGGGAATGATGGGAGTTGTAGTTTGCCAACAGCTGGAGGGCCGCAGTTTGAGGATGCCTGCTCTGGAGGAAGTTGTCAAGAAATACAAGGCTGCAGGATCTGTTATAATCTGTTATGATCCATAACAGTGGTAATTATGGGAGTTGTAGTTTCCCAACAGCTGGAGGGCCACAGTTTGAGGACGCCTGCTCTGGAGGAAGTTGTCAAGAAATACAAGGCTGCAGGATCAGACTACACCTAAAGTCTAATTCCTGTCTCTACCACTCTATCCGTATCTCTTAGGGCTGCATGCGAGCTGTATATACAAAATGATGAAGATTTTTTTTTTTTTCAAAATGTGTTTATTAAACTTTTCCACAAATTTTTCCCAAACATTTACAACTGGGGAAAAGAGGGAAGGGGGGGGGGGGGGACAAGGGGAGTAGATCAGAGAGAGGAAAAGGACAAAAAGACATCAAAGTACATGGGAACCAAACAATATGAAAGAGTCAGATCTTATATGTCGAGAGTAACAATAGTAACAGTCAGACCTCTGTTCCCAGTCTATGTATCAGGAAACGATCACTCTGCGGTCCCGGTTAGGAACATTATCAGGATACAGCAAAGAAGAGAAGCATCGAAAAGCACAGGAGGTAATCTATATCTAGGTATTAGAACTCTTTGCAACACCAAACAGAAGAGTCACTGAGAAGTTAAGTCTAATTTGGCAATTGTATTAAACAGGTTTTTATTATCTATTTGTAAATAATTTCACTGTAGCCACTGATAGGAACAGCAGTCAGACTAAAATAAAAAGTAAGGTAGGGAAGAAGGGGGAAGAAAGAAAAAAAAAAAAAAAAAAAAAGGGGGGGGGAGGGAAAATTTCCCTGGTGTGGGGGTCTCCACCACCCCGTAGTTTGTGAAAGACCACCAAATCACGACCAGATATCAAAGATCCAGAGGTTGTTCCTCATCATCCAGAATGTTGATCTCCAAGTGATTGGTCTAAAGACCACATAGTAGAGCTGAAGCATGACCAAATACGGTCTTTTATTCTGTCCAGTAACAGGTTGATAATAGGCTGCCACACTAGGAAGAACTACTCAACTTTGGCCTTTTTCCGAAGAGACGCTTCCACCCAGTCCATACGTAGGAGAAAAGTCAACTTTTCAGAAACAGATGTAGAGAAGGCAGAGTAGGGCCTATCCATGTGTGCAATATGGTTTTTCGTGCAGCCGCAGAAATGTAAAGATTAGGGCGACATGTATAAATTTCGAAGCGACTTTTTTTTTTTATTTGGTGCCGACACCCTTCAAATAAATCTAGAAGAGTGTAAATACAACATAGAAGATTTTTTTGCCGCAAAACTAAGCTTAAGCGCCAAACTTTGTATGGGCATAGAGTGTAAGCCCCAAAAACGTGGCGCTTAACTCTTGTAATGCGCCAAAAAATCTTCGTTTTCTGCCCTCTCAGAACCATAATCCGAGCTTTTGAAACATTAAAGGGCACATTATAAATTTCGAATGCGTACTTTTTTTTTTATTGGGCCGGACACCAAGTTTAAATAATATAGAAGATGTAAATAGACAGTTTTTTTGCGCATTACAAAGCTTAGTGCCCAATTTGGCGCATACACTCTGCATAAAAATTTTGGCGCAAAAAGCCTATGAAATGCGCCAAAAATCTGTCTATTCTACCCCTTCAAATTCTATTTAAACTCGGGTTTCGGCACCAAAAAAAAAAAAAGACGCATTCAAACATACATGTCCGTCCTAGGCGTTTGATATCACTGGTATGGGGGTTTTGTTACGAGTTCCCAAAAAAACCCAAAGGGGGAAAAGTGACTTAGTCGGGGAAAACCCAAAACTGGCTTTAAACTCTCCAAAAGTCTGCACCGTGGGCACCCAAAATAAGAAATTTTTTAACAAGTTTTTTTTTGCAAAAGCTTGATGTGCCTTCCGGAGAAACAATAAAGATTCGGCTTAACATAATTTCTAACCACTCGACAGAACAAAACTAATAAACTTTGTTGCTTTTGGAGTAAGATTGTCTTAACCCCTACGGATAGATTCTATAGGTTTCAGAAACGAATACTGTAAGTTATCATTGACCATCAACATTCATCCATTATCACCCCCATCTCTGCTCTCATAGCCGGTGGTTGTGTCGGCTTTCCATTCCTCTAAATACATTTGCATGATCCTGATGAAATAACCCTGGCTTTAATAAAACTAAGATTTATTGCATTGTGCCTGAATCATCCCAAAGGTGAATGGAGGCTTTTATATCATACTGTATACAATGGTACAAAATGTACTTTTACACAATTAAAAATACAAATGAATATTGAGAGCCTTTGCCAATAAAAAGCACTAAAAACCGGTACCCCCGTGCAGCGAAGGAGCTGTTGGGCAAATTGCATTGCTACTAAAAGGGCAGCCCTTGTCCAAATCTAGGGGAAAGGGTCAAGATGAGCTTGGACAACAGAGATGTACACTCTAATACAGAGGTGTAACCAAACTCTTGGGCCCAAGTGCACAAAGGGAAATGGCCCCCCCAGTTACCATGTGCCATTTACAGTACTGGTGTCTTCTTATGTGGCAGAAGGACTTTTGGGCCCCCACAGGCTGCTGGGCCCGGTAGCGACTGCTACCGCTGCATCCCCTGTAGCTACGCCCCTGCTCTAATATAGTATGGGGTGTACATAGGGCAGAGCCATCTTAACAGAATTATGGGCCCTTGGGCATAGTACTGCAGTGGGCCCTGCCAAATACATCCCCCAAGCACATCCATATTATCACGCCACTTATGTCTGGACACCGGAGCCTAAAAGACTTTTTGGCAGGGCAGGGAGCCTTTGGCTCCCTTCTCTACCATAGATTTTAACTGTTTGCACATCCTGGAAACACACAAACTTAATAAGAAAAGCCAACCAAGGGACCCTAGGAAATGGTTTCTTGTATTCCTGGGACATAACAACACCACCAGGGCCCCTATACTTGTGGCCCCTGGCACTGCCTAATGTGCCCAATTAAAAGATCACTATTTTTAACTATTTTGCCATAGGCAAACTTAAACTCTATCAGTTCCTCTAACTATAAAACACTAAAACGTAAACTTTTATTATGAATAATACTTAACCTCTAAACACACTATTTAAAAACAGACTCTAACCTCTCAATTTATCCCTTTCTAATTGTGAAGGAATAACTCCTTTTCTAGTATCAAGTCTGGTGGGACACCATCTATTAACAGGAAAATCTTATATATACAGTGATTTGCTAACTGCAAAAGGAACCAAAAACATCTTACTTGGGCATCATCCTAAACTATGGGCATGAAACAAATAAGGTCCCCTTGTGATACCCTCTGCAGCGGGTGACACTTGTAGACAGAGGTGAGAAATCACAATTTAAAATGTCATGCCTGACCTCCCCAATGGAAAATATGGCCCTGACATAGGGTTCTGTTTATTGTGCCTAAATACTATATTTTTACATCTTTTACTATCCAAAAAAGTGTCATGGCCCCTTCCCCCGTTATTTACACCCCTCATTACAACACACTTGGTAGGTAGACTAGATGGTGCCAAAAATCAGCTTATCACAAGAAAGTCAGTCAACAGACCAGTTATATGCTGACGTCACAAAATTGCAGATAAGATACAAAATGACTACGAGTCAAAGGTATGCAGACACAATGACTTCCATATCATAACTCAACACAATATCAGTAGCACTCTATAAGCACTAAAAAAAAACAGTCAAGACACATTTCTGCTTCTTCGGAATATATGAAAATGTTGAGGTTCTTACATTTAGATTTTTGATCAAAACTGTACATGCCCACCTACCATAGCAATTCAGATGGGAACCTACGCTATATGTTACCTCTTTTGATGCCTGTTCAGACTTCCACATTTCAGGGAGAAAAGATTCCAGCTATAACCTGATCTGATTAAAAAAACCTGAGCAGATGGGTGGAGTGCCAAAAAAAACTTCCCCATGCAAACAGTCCAAAAACAAAATATGGTCAGTACCTCAATTTTTCAAAAATAAATGTATAGGTGCACGCTGGTGTGGCAGCCAAAAGCAATGCAAATACAACACAATATCAGCAGCTCTTCAAGCACTAAAATATAAGTCAAAGGAGACATAGGCATTTTTTTGGAAACGCATTGCTGCTTCTTTGGAATATATGAAAATTTTGAGGTTCTTAGTGCACATTTTTTCACCAAAACGGTAAATGCCCACCTACCGTGGCAAGGTGACCCTAATTCAGGTTGGAACCTATACTACATGTTACTTCTCTTGGTGTCTGTTCAGACTTCCACATTTCAGGGAGAGAAGATTCCAGCTATAACCTGTTCTGATTAAGAAACCTGTGCAGATGGGTGGAGTGCAAAAACCAAGCTAGGGCCAGCCTTTTCCCCTTGCAAACAGTCCAAAAACAAAATATGGTCAGCACATCCATTTTGAAAAATACATTTATAGGTGCACTCTGGTGTGGCAGCCAAAAGCAATGCAAATACAACACAGTACACAATATCAGCAGCTCTTCAAGCACTAAAATATAAGTCAAAGGAGACATAGGATTTGTTTTGGAAATGCATGTCTGCTTCTTTGGAATATATGAAAATCTTGAGGTTCTTAGTATAGATTTTTTATCAAACTGTAAATGCCCACCTACCGCGGCAAGGTGACCTTAATTCAGGTGGGAATCTACACCATATGTCACATATCTGGGCGTCTGTTCAGACCTCCACATATCAGGGAGAGAAGATTCCAGCTGTAACCTGATTTGATTAAGGAACCTGTGCAGAAGGGTGAAGTGCAAAAAACCAAGATGGGGGCAGCCACTTCCCTATACAGACAGTCTAGAAACAAAATATGGTCAGCACATCCATTTTGAAAAATAAATGTATAGGTGCACGCTGGTGTGGCAGCCAAAAGCAATGCAAAACGCAACTGTCTGACCATTTTCCACAAAGACCTATGGACATTAAATTGGATGTACAGCAACTAAAACTCATGTTCCTCAGATAGGATGGACCCACCCCTGGCAAAAATTATGGAAACATCAACTTTTCTAACTTCCATCATAAATTTTTTATTGGATTGTGAACTGGACTGTTTGCTGCCATGATATTAAGCTGATCTGAAATTTCTTATAGGAAATATATTATCAGAAACCGACCTATTGTTTAAATTATGTTTAATATCCTGTTATTTCAATGCTTGACCATGGCTTGTTGCTTTCGTTTGTTCTATGTTTTTTTTTATTGTTTTCCAATTTAGGGATGTTGCTTCTGGAAAATTTCTTGAAAAATGTATTAAAAATTTAATATATATATATATATATATATATATATATATATAAAAAGAAAAAAACAGGAAATCATTCAGTTTGCACTGTGTTTATTGCGCCTAATAATATCCTGTATTCCAATGCTTGACCAGGGCTTGTTGCTTTTGTTGGCTCTATGTTTTTTTTTATTTCTTCACAATATAGGGATGTCGTTTCTGGAAAATTTCTTGAAAAATGTAATAAAAATTTAATATAAATATATATATATATATATATATATAATATATATGTATATAATTATATATTAGTATATATACTATATATATATATTATATATATATAATATAATATATAAAAGAAAAAACAGGAAATCCTGCAGTTTGCACTGTGTTTATTGCGCCTCGTCTAATAATATCCTGTATTTCAATGCTTGACTATGGCTTGTTGCTTTTGTTTGCTCTATGTTTTTTATTGCTTCCCAATTTAGGAATGTTGTTTCTGGAAAATTTCTTGAAAAATGTAATAAAAATTTTATATATAAAAGAAAAAAAACAGGAAATCCTGCAGTTTGCACTGTGTTTATTGTGCCTAATCATATCCTGACACTTCTTATGTAGAGATCACTTCTTACGGTAGCAGTTTCCTCATTCTCATCACAGGAAGGATTAAAATTAAAGGTGACACCAATGTATCAGTAACACGCGATCCATCATTCACAATAGAAGATAGTCCCAGCTAATCCCCTCTCTTCCTGCGCAATGTCTTCCCAGGTCACAAAGTACGCCCACAATACTCCACCATAGAAGTGAATGAGTAGCTCCTGCTCACAGAACCCTATAGTTCATGCAGCTGCTGAAAAACATTTCTCTACCTCCTGTTTCAAGAAGCACCAGCAAGATAAATAACCCTAATCTTGCTGATCTTTCTGGGTATTGCAGTCCACACAGTACCTGTTCAAGCTCTACAATGTCTTTCCTGTGCACCGGTGCCCAAAACTGTCCACAATATTCCATGTGTGGCCTGACCAGTGACTTGTTTAATGGGAGAATGATGTTCTCATCGTGGCCTCTATGCCCCTTTTAATACATCCCATAATCCTATTTGCCTTGGCAGCTGCTGCTACAGTTAAGTTTACTGTCCACCAGGATTCCCAAGTCCTTCTCCAGTCACTTTTACCCAGTGTTTTTCCATTTAACAAGTAATCATGGAATAGATTTCTCCTTTCCATGTACATAACCTTACATTTATCTGTGTTTAATCTCATCTGCCACTTCTCTGCCCAGGCCTCCAATTTATCCAGATCCCTTTGTAACAACACATTATCCTCTGTTATGTTGATTAACACACGTGCACCCCTTCCCCCGAGCGACTTTGCCACATGTGCGCCCCATCCACTAAGCACCTTTGCTACATGCGCGCACCTTCCGCCAAGTGCCTTTGCCAAACGCGCGCCCCTTCCACTAAGCGCATTTGCCACACGCGCGCCTTGTCCACTAAGCGTCTTTGCCACACACGCTCCTTCCACTAAGCGGCTTTGCCACACACGCTCATTCCACTAAGCGGCTTTGCCACAAAAGATCCAACCACTAAGCGCCTTTTCCACAAACTCTCCTACCACTAAGCGCCTTTGCCACACACGCTCCTTCCACTAAGCGGCTTTGCCCACTTGCGCCCCTTCCACTAAGCGCCTTTTGCCACATGCGCCCCTTCCACTAAGTGCCTTTGCCCACTCGCACCCCTTCCACTAAGCGCCTTTGCCCACTCGCGCCCCTTCCACTAAGCACATTTGCCACACGCGCCTTGTCCACTAAAACGCCTTTGCCACACACGCTCCTTCCACTAAGCGCCTTTGCCACACATGCTCCTTCCACTAAGCGGCTTTGCCCACTTGCGCCCCTTCCACTAAGCGCCTTTGCCACATGCGCCCCTTCCACTAAGCGCCTTTGCCCACTCGCACCCCTTCCACTAAGCGCCTTTGCCCACTCACGCCGGTTCCACTAAGTGTCTTTGCCACATGCGCCCCTTCCCCTGAGTGTCTTTGCCAAGTCTGTCTTAATATTTGAGCGGTATGGCCAGGCTGGATACACTTCGAGGGTCTCTGTCAGCCACATTGGACTCAGACTTATCTTAAACAAACATAACCAGGGCTGTGGAGTCGGAGTCGTGGAGTCTATTTTGCAGGAGTTGGAGTCAGAGTCTCCGACTCCAACAATATATAATAAGTTGGTCCAGTTAGTTCGATGCAAAGAGCAAGAGGCATTGGGTCCGGCCAGTGCTCCATATCTTCAGCCTCATCACATGAGGAGTGTAATTGATGACATGGAGCAGGCAAAGCGCTGTCCCAGGGGAAAAGATTCCGCTCCCAGGGCAAACAGATTTCAGCAAAATTTTTCTCCTGCTTTCAAAGAAGTAGAAGAGTTCAACCATTCATCAAAACTGACTGTAGCTGAGGCAATTCCCTGCGGTCACCACTTTCCCACCAACCCAAGTTAGTGTAGAGAGGCCGTTCTCTAGCCTGGAAATAATGAGATCAGATGTGAGCAGGGGCGTAGCTACAAGGGGTGCAGAGGTAGCAGTCGCTACTGGGCCCTCCAGCCTCAGGGGGCCCCAAATGCCCTTCTGCTACAGCATTGTAAATGGCACATGGTAGAGGAGGAGCCCCATTTCACTATTTGCACCAGGGCCCAGAAGCATCAACTTACGCCACTGGATGTGAGGTCATGTATGCAGGATCTGATGGAGGTGATACTATTTCTCAGAACAACTTCAGAGACTCCACAAATGTTCCTGCAGGGTTTTGCATATTTACAATTTTTTGTGTCCTAAAGTCATATCCAATAAATATATTTTACATTGACAAGCAAAAGGGTAACAATGGTTTGAGCTTGTGAATTTCAGGCTCCATATCTCTCCATCCACTACAGCTTTGTACATGAGGCTACTGTAATTTGATATACAGTCATCTTACATCTTATACATAAATTTGACTTGTAAGTATTTAGCATCTGCTTAGTTCTGCAGATTCTTTCCTGTAACTGCATTGTTACTGTTTTGGCCCTAAAAATCAAAATGTTAATTTTTATTATTTTGTTAGTATTTGGGAAATCCACCTGTGGTTTTCAATACTGCCTGAATCTTTCTGGGCTTTGGATCAGATTCAAACATATCTTGACTAATATCTGATCCCAGGTCTCTTCTACACATTCCCAATGTTGGTGCAGACTGGACTTGGACACAAATACAGCTTTTTCTTCAACTCTACCCACAAGTGTTCAAAAGATCAAAACATTGTTACCCTTTTGCTTGTCAGTGTCTGTTCTACCTAAATAGCTTGATTATTGTATCATAAGGTGATAAACAGCCGGATGTTACCATTTTACTACAGTAAAGTTATCACTTAAACATGCGCCGTGTATGAGGGAGTCGGAGGTTTGGGAAATTGAGGAGTCGGAGTCGGGGCTTCGGCTTGCCGACTCCACAGCCCTGCTACAGAGTCGTATGGATTTGCTGCAAGCATCTTACTGAACCCCAAAATAAAGTGTAAAATGACTACTGTAACCCATTTATCTGTTAGGGGTGTGTCTGACTACACAGTGTCGACAGATTCCAGACACAAATCATCAAAATTCCACATAGCTGATGTAAGTAGCAGAATAAAAAAAAAAAAAAAAAGCAATCAAAGGCAACTACAGGGCGAAACCAAAGAGGAATTTGCTATTTTGGCTGTAACTCAGTAAAATTGTAACTTTGGAAATTGAGGAGTCAGAGTCGGGAGTCGGAGGTTTTGGAAATTGAGGAGTCGGAGGTCTGAGAAATTGAGGAGTTGGAGGTCTGAGAAATTGAGGGGGGGAGTTGGAAAATTTAGGGGGTCGGAGGTCGAGAAATTGGGAGTCGGAGGGCTGGGAAATTGAGGAGGGAGGGGCTGGAAATTGAGGAGTCGGGTCTGAGAAATTTGGAAAAGTCGAAAGGGTTGGGGAAATTTAGGAGTCGGGGGGTTTGGGAAAAAATTTAGGAGTCGGGGTTTTAGAAATTGAGGAGTCGGAGGGGGAGAAATTTAGGATCGGAGGGGCGAAATTGAGGAGTCGGAGGTTGGGAAAATTTAGGGTGGAGGTTTTGGGGGAAATTGGGGGTCGGGGTCTGAGAAATTGAGGAGTCGGAGGTCTGAGAAATTGAGGAGTCGGAGGTCTGAGAAATTGAGGAGTCGGAGGTCTGAGAAATTGAGAAAATCGAAGGGGCTGGGAAAAATTTAGGGGTGGAGGCTGGGGAAAATTTAGGAGTCGAAGGTCTGGGGGAAATTTAGGGTCGGGGGGGGTTGGAAATTGAGAAATCGAAGGGCTGGGAAATTTAGGGTGGGGGAAGAAATTGAGGGTGGGGGTCGAGAAAATTTAGGAGTCGGAGGTTTGGGAAATTGAGGAGTCGGAGGTTTGGGAAATTGAGAAGTCGGAGGTTCTGAGAAAATTTTAGGGTCGGGGTCTGAGAAAATTTGGGGCGGAGGTTGGAAAATTGAGGGGGGGAGGTTAGAAATTGAAGTCGAAGGTCTGGGGAAATTGAGGAGTCGGAGGTCTGGGAAATTGAGGAGTCGGAGGTCTGGGAAATTGAGGAGTCGGAGGTCTGAGAAATTGAGGAGTCGGAGGTCTGAGAAATTGAGAAGTCGGAGGTCTGGGAAATTGAGGAGTCGGTTGTCTGGGCAATTGCGGAGTCGGAGGTCTGGGAAATTGAGGAGTCGGAGGTCTGTGAAATTGAGAAGTCGAAGGTCTGTGAAATTGAGGAGTCGGAGGTCTGAGAAATTGAGGAGTCGGAGGTCTGAGAAATTGAGGAGTCGGAGGTCTGGGAAATTGAGGAGTCGGAGGTCTGAGAAATTGAGGAGTCGGAGGTCTGAGAAATTAGGGCGGGGGTTTGAAAAATTGAGGATCGGGGGTTTGGGAAAATTGGGGGGAGTGGGGAGGTCTGAGAAATTGAGGATTTTTAAAAGTCGACTTCACCCCGGACGTCCCATTTATACAGTCGGAGGCCCATAACCATTTTCTTTTGGGTCAGTTCTATATGGGGGGTTAATCTTTTTTAAAAAATTTCCTCCCACAAAACCCTATAACCGAACCCCCCAGCCTCCCCCCTGCCCCGCACTCCCGCATGGACGCTGCGCAATGCCGCTCTGAGCTTGGACTGTCCCTCGCCGGCCGCCGTTTGCGCAATGCATGACGGGAGCCTCCCAATATGGCGGCGTCCGTACCGCTGCGCTGAGGAGCTTTCCGTGCCCGGTTTTGAGGGGTGAGGAGGGGGAGGACCCGGGTGGTTCTTCAAGCCCCGCCCCGGGGCCCTGGGGGGACGCGAGGACACCGAGCTGAGCGACTGGAGCCTGCCGGCCGCCTTCATGAAGAAGCGGCACCTGGAGAAGATCGAGGGCTGCAAGTCCCTGGCGCAGAGCTGGAGGATGAAGGATCGGGTGAGTGGAGGGCGGGAGGGTTGGGGGGTTCAGGGGACACCTTTGACGGCGCTAATAAAAGGCCCCTGAGGGGGCCCCTGAGAGCCAGCACCGGGGGGGCCCCCAACAGGGAAAATTGCTCTCTTTCCCGGGTGTGGGGGAGAATCACGGTGTTTTTCTTAAAAAGGGGAAAACCTATTTTTAAAAAGGGTTTCAATAAAAAAGTTTCCCCAGATACAAACCTTTTTTTCCGTGTAGTAAAAGTATCAAACGTTCTTCCTTTTACGGTTTCAAACCCTTTCAGGAAAAAAAACCCCTTAATGGTTAAAAGTGTAAATGTTTTTCACCAGGGACTTTTGGGGATGCCCCGTTTTGGTGGCTGAGGGGACGGGTTTTCCGTGTATCCAAAAGTTAAAAAAAGGGTTCAAAATTTGGGCTTATGTTTTCCCGCTGTCGCGTTTCAAAACCATAAAAGAGAAAATTTCCTTAAGGGACTAAAATTGCGTAAATTTTTTAAAATTTTGTCATGGGGGGCCAAATATAAGTTTTCCCAGTTTTAAAATTCTATTTTTCGTGTATTTAAAAATAAAAACTTTTCCTTTTACGCTTTTTAAAAACCCCCAAAAAGAAGGAACGTTAAGGGTTTTTGAAAAATGCTTGTTGGTTATTCTTTTCCAAGACATTGGGGGCCCCCCGTTTGGTGGCTGATGACAGGGTTCTGCTTTTTTCCCAGTTTTTCCCAGGTAGAAAAAGAAAAGAAAAATTTTGTACCCCAAAAGTTAGATTTTGGCGAAATTTTTTCCCGGTTTAAAGCTTTTAAAAACCCAAATCATAAAGAGAATCCTAAGGGGTTTTAAAAATTTTGTAAACTTTATTATCCATGTCATGGGGGGGCCCTCCCCCAGGGGTATGGAAAATCCATTTCCCCCAGGTGTGTGGGGGGTTTCCGGGGTGGCCCCTTTAAAAGGGGAAAACTTTATCCTTGTACAAGATATTTTTAAAAGGGTTTCCCAGTTTCTACTTTTTACTAAAATAAAAAAATGGGTTTTGTAACGTTCTTCCTTTTACGCTTTTTAAACCCCCAAAACATGGAGGAACTTTAAGGGTTTTTAAAAAAGCGTAAACTTTTTTTTTAACCCCTTTGCCCTTTTGGGGGGGGGGGTCCTAGCTGGTGTGGAGGAGTTTGGGATACTAGATACTGGAGGGCGGGGCTTTGAGGGTCATGAAAATTCACTCTTCCAGTTCTGTGGGAGATCACGGTGAGCTCCTTAAAGGGGAACTCTATCCTTACAAGATCTATATAAAGTTTCCCCAGATACGACCTATTTTTCAGTGTAGTAAAAGTATCAAACGTTCTTCCTTTTACGCGTTTCAAACCCTCACGAGAAGGAACCTTAATGGTTTGAAACGCGTAAATGTATTCATCCATGACATGGGGGGACCTGTATGGTGGCCGATGACAGGTCTGCTGTATCCATAAGTTAGAAAAAGTTCGGGACTTGAGATGTTTTCCCTCTGACACGTTTCAGACCCTCATGAGAGAATCCTAATGGACTGAAATTCGTAAATGTATTCATCCATGACATGGGGGGGGGGAGGGGCCCGTTTGGTGGCCGATGACAGGTCTGCTATATTCAGGATTTTCCAGTGTCGTAAAAGAAACAAACTTTATGTTTCCATAAGTTAGAAAAGATCAGACTTGGTGCACGTTTTCCCGCTTACGCGTTTCATACCATCAGGAGCGAATCGTAATGGATTGAAATACGTAAACTTTATATGGTTTATATGGTGTATATGGTGTGGAGGAGCTTGGGATACTAGATACTGGGGGGAGGGGCTTTGATGTCATGGAAAATTCCCTCATCCTGGTGTGTGGGTGGTCACGGTGGGCTCCTTAAAGGGGAACTCTATCCTTGTACACCATCTATATAATGTTTCACCAGATACACCCTACATCACAAAGTGGAAGTTTTTTTGCAAAGACTTTGTTTTTATTTATTAGTTATAAGAAGTTTTATCCTCTGTTCGCACCCAAAGCGGGATCCAAAATTCTGTGGGATTCTGGGTAACAGAGAGCAGTGCATTGTGGGAGCTCTGGTGACAAGTCTGCTGCAATCAGGTTCTAGAGGAAAGCAGCAGGCTTATTCTCATTTCTAAGGAGAAAATGGTCTAGCACACAGGTGTCAAACTGCGACCCTCCAGCTGTTGGGAAACTACAACCATCATGCATTTATATAATCTATTAACCGTAGGCATGATGGGAGTTGTAGTTTTCCCAACAGCTGGGGGCCGCAGTTTGACACCCCTGGTTGCAGTTTTTGACTGTCTCTGTTGCCCCCAGAAACCCCAAATTTGAGTTAGTTTAATTTCTTTGTTTTTTCTTGAAGAAAAAAAGCTGAATCTGATTTGGGTTTCTATGGGAAAAACAGAAACTTATAGTCCCCAGAAAAAAGTCAGCTTTGCTTTCATTTCCTCTACGGCTCTGGAAAAATGAAAGCTGAGCTCTGATTGGTTGTTATGTGCTCTGGTTGGTTGCTATTGGCAACATAGATCCTTATAGCTCCTAGTAACGAATCAGAGCTTAGCTTTCATTTCCTCTTCTGCTCTGGAAAAAATTTTATGAAAGCTGGCTACTCTGATTTGGTTGTTATGCGCTTGGTTGGTTGCATGGGCAACATGACCCTTTTTAGCCCTGCAATGAAATCGGCGCTTAGACTTTATTTCCTGTTCTGCTCTGGAAAAAATGAAAGCTGAATTCTGATTGGTTGCTATGGGCAACACAGACACTTATAGCTCCTAGCAACGAATCAGAGCTTAGCTTTCATTTCCTCTACTGCTCTGGAAAAATGAAAGCTAAGCTCTGATTGGTTGTTATGCACTCTGGTGGTTGTATGGACAACACACCCTTATGCTCTTAGCAACCAATCAAAGCTTGGGTTTCATTTCCTGTACTGTTCTGGAAAAAAAGAAAGCTGCGCTCTGGTTGGTTGCTATGGAAACACAGACACTTAAAGCTCCTAGCAACCATTAGAGCTTAGCTTTTTAAATTTCCTCTATATCTGGAAAAATGAAAGCTGATCTCTGGTTGCTATGGGCAACACAAACAATTATAGATCATAGCAACCCAAACAGAGCTTAGCTTTCATTCTATAATGCTCTGAAAAAAGAAAGCTGAGTTTGATTGGTTGTTATGCGCTTTAGTCGGTTGCTGTGGGCAACATAAAACAATTATAGCTCCCAGGCAAACCAATTAGAACTTAGCTTTCATTTCCTGTACTGCTGTGGAAAAACGAAAGCTGAGCTCTGATTGGTTGCTATGGGCAACGCAGACAACTATAGCCCCCAACAACCAATCGGAGCTTAGCTTTCATTTCCTGTATGCTCTGGAAAAGAAAGCTGAGCTCTGATTGGTTGGATGGGCAACAAACACTGTTTTCATATATGAGGCCCAGTATGTTAAAATGAATAGGGGGGCCCCAATGTGGAGAGGCTGCAAAGTGTGCACCATAGGAGCTTAATCCCAAAGCTGGTTGGCGACCTTGGCCCGAACACACGTCTTGCAGGCAACCATGGCAGCGTCGCTTACAGCTAATGAAAGAGAATGCAGTGGCGTGAACATAATTCCTTCTGGTGACTGTCGGGGCATGATCCTAGCAATCTGCATGTCGCAACATGACCACAATAACTTTCATTAGCGCGATGCAGGCGGGCGACACTGTGGCTGCAGTTTTGGCACTGTGTACCCCGAGTCTTGAAGGGGCGGACCATAAAGCTCTGTTCACACTTGATAAGTTAGTTGCGATTGGGCCTCATTTATCAAAACTTTTGGTTTCTCATTGCAACCAATTAGCGCTCAGCTCTCGTTTCATATAGCGTTCAGGAAAACTACAAGCTGAGCTCTGATTGGTTGCTATGAGCTCTGATGGGTTGCTATGGGCAACAAGGACAGTCTTACCGCTAGACAGATTTCATACATAAGGCCCAATGTTTCTGTCTCATGTGAATATACCATGCTATAGATCCAACACTTACTATACTTTAAGATTTGTGGCAGAAATTGGTTAATGCTTCTGTCCACAGATCGGCATGAGGATTATCCTATCTCATCAGGCTCACAGATTATTGCTGTAGGTGGTTATCTTGGATATTAGTTACATAGTTAGTACGGTTGAGAAAAGACCTGTATCCATCAAGTTCAACCAAGGGAGGGGAAAATGTGGGTGAAGGGAGGGAGACAAGGATTTTAAGCCCAACCCTCCACTGGGAATGCCTGGGAAACCCAAAAGGCAAGAACCAATCTGCTCGGGGCCCAATCTCTCACCCGAGCTCAGGAGGACCCCAGCTCTGACCCCAGAGCTCCAGGGGAGACCCAGCTCTGACCCCAGAGCCTCCAGGGGAGACCCCATCTCTGACCCAGAGCCCCGGGGGAAAACCCCATCTCTGACCCCAGAGCCTCCAGGGGGACCCAGCTCTGACCCCAGAGTCCAGGGGAGACCCATCTTGGACCCCAGACCCTCCAGGGGAGAACCCATCTCTGACCCAGAGCCCCCAGGGGAGACCCCAGCTCTGACCCAGAGCAGGGAGACCATCTTGCCCCCAGACCCTCCAGGGGGAACCCATCTTGACCCAGAGCCTCAGGGGAAGACCAGCTTCTGACCCCAGAGCTCCGGGGGAGAACCCAGCTCTGACCCAGAGCCTCAGGGGAGAACCCAGTCTGACCCCAGGCCTCCAGGGGGGGACACCATCTCTGACCCCAGAGCCTCCACCAGCAGGATTCAGAATTTTACATGGCACTGTACGCATTCATGTTCTTTAGTTTCAGGTAGTTATCTTGCCTTTTTGAAACCTCACTGCCCCTGCTGGTGAACAGCTCTAGGCGGGGGCTATTCCATAGATTTACAGTTCTTACAGTGAAGAACGCCCTTCTCCTCTGGAGATTGCATCCTTTTTTTCTCTAGTCGAAGGGAATGTCCCCCTGTCTTTTGAGGGGGCTTCACTTGAAATAATTTTTCCCATACTTTTTTAGGGACCCATTTAATATTTATATAAATTAAATTTTTCCCCCGAAGCCGTCTTTTTTAAGACTAAAATTTAAATTCAATTCACTAACCTCTCCTATTAAAAAAGTGCTCCTTTCCCCTTTTAAATTGTTTTGCTGTCTTTGCACTAAGTTGTCCATTCCCCTTTGTTTGGTTTTTCTTTGCATAAAGCTCATTTCCTTTAAGTTTTGGTTGGTTTTGCACTAAAATGTCCATTTCCCTTTTAAAATTTTGGGTTTTATCTTTGATTTGTTGTCCCTTCCCCCCCTTAAGTTTGGTTGCCGTTTTGCACTAAGTGCTCCTTCCTTTTAAGTTTGGTTGCTTTTTTGCACTAAGTTGTCCATTCCCCTTATAAATTTTGGTTGCTCATCTGTGCCTAAGATGCCTTCCCTTATTTTTTGTTTGTATGTGCATAAGTGCTCATTCCTTATAAGTTTTTGGGTTTTTGTCTGGCACTAAGATGCCCATTCCTTTAAGTTTTGGTTTGCTCGTCTGTGCATAAGATGCTCCATTCCCCTTTAAGTTTTGGGTTTTCATTTTGCCTAGTTTTCTCCATTCCCTTTTAGTTTGGTTTTTTGTTCTTTGCATAAGATGCCCGTTCCCCTTTTAAAATTTGGTTGTTGTCTTTTTAAAAGATGCTCCTTCCCTTTATCGTTTAAAAAAAAAAAAAAAAAAAAATGTTTGGTATGACATCCAAAAACTTTTTTTAAAAAAAATATTATAGGTGACACTGGCGAGGCAATAACTACATCTTTTAAATGTCAGTGGCACACTATCAAAAATAAGAAAAACATCGAAGGAAATAGGAATTTTGAGAAAAAATGGCATTAATGGCTAAGGATCTATGAAAATTTGGGGTTTCTTAGTTCACAATTATTATGGTTTTGGAGGAAGAGATCTGGATACAAGACACTTTGGGAAGGGGCTATGAGATCATAGAAAATTTACTCTTCCAGGTCTGTGGGTGGTCATAGTGATCTCCTTAAAGGGGAACTCTATCCTTACATGAGATATATATATATATATTATTTATTTATCTTCGTTGTATAATTTATTATAATATATATTATTTATATTTTTTTTTTTTTTCCCCCGATACAACCTATTTTTAACAAGTATCAAAAACGTTCCTTCCCTTTTACGAGTTTTCAAAACCTCTCGAGAAGAACTTAATGGTTTGAAACGGGTTAAATGTATTCAATCCATGACATGGGTGGAACTGTATGGGTGGCCAGATGAAGTATGACTGTGTATCCCCATAAGTTAGATAAAAAAGGTCAGGACTTGGCTTATGTTTTTCCCGCTGACGCGTAGTCAAACCCATCAAGCGAGAGAATCCTAATGGGACAGAGAAATGCGTAAAATTTTATTAAAATCGATGACATGACAGGGGGCCCGTATGGTATGGGAAATTCACTCACCAGTGTGTTGTGGAGTATGGTATGGGGGAACTCTATCCTTACAAGATATATATAAAGTATCCCCAGATACAACCTATTTTTCAGTGTAGTAAAAGGATCAAACGTTCTTCCTTTTACGCGTTTCGAACTCACGAGAAGGAACGTTAATGGTTTGAAATGCGTAAATATATTCAGCTATGACCTGGGTGGGGGGCCCTGTATGGTGGCCGATGACAGGTCTGCTGTATCCATAAGTTAGAGAAAGGTCAGACTTGGCTTATGTTTTCCCGCTGACACGTTTCAAATCAAGAGAGAATCCTAATGGATTGAAATGCGTAACTTTTATTCATCCATGACATGAGGGAGCCCCATATAAGTTTCCCCAGATACAATCTATTTTTTAGTGCAGTAAAAGTATCAAACGTTCTTCCTTTTACGCGTTTCAAACCTCACGAGGAGAACGGTTATAAAATGGTTTGAATTTGAAATGGTATAATCCTATGCCATCCATGACATGGGGGGGAGGGCCGCGCCCGTTGTGGTGGCCGATGACTGGTCTGCTGTATTCAGGATTTTCCATTGTAGTAAAAGAAATAAACGTTATCCATAAGTTAGAAAAAAGTCAGACTTGGCGTACGTTTTCTTGCTTACGCGTTTTATCCTTACAAGATATATATAAAGTATCTCCAGATGCAACCTATTTTTCATAAGTTTAATGGTTTTGAATTGTGGTAAATTGTATTTTCATCCATGACATTGGGGGATGCCCCGTATGGTGGCTGACGACAGGTCCGCTGTATCCATAAGTTAGAAAAAGGTCAGACTTGGCTTATGTTTTCCCGCTGACGCGTTTCAAACCATCAAGAGAGAATCCTAATGGACTGAAATGCGTAAATTTTATTCAACTTGTCATGAGGGGGCCCCATATAAGTTTCCCCAGATACAATCTATTTTTCAGTGTAATAAAAGTATCAAACTTTCTTCCTTTTACGCGTTTCAAACCCTCACGAGAAGGAACGTTAATGGTTTGAAATGCTTGAATGTATTCATCCAAGACATGGGGGGCCCCGTTTGGTGGCTGATGACAGGTCTGCTGTATTCAGATTTTCCAGTGTAGTAAAAGAAAGAAACTTTATGTATCCATAAGTTAGACTTGGCGTACGTTTTCCCGGTTACGCGTTTCAAACCATCATGAGAGAATCCTAATGGGTTGAAATGTGTAAACTTTATTCATCCATGACATGAGGGGGCTCCACATGGTATGGAAATCCACTCACCCAGGTGTGTGGGTGGTCACGGTGAGCTCCTTAAAGGGGAACTCTATCCTTGTACAAGATATATTTAAAGTTTCCCCAGATTCATACTTTTACTATACTGAAAAATAGGTTGTAACGTTCTTCCTTTTACGCATTTCAAACCCACATGAGAAGGAACTTTAATGGTTTGAAAAGCGTAAACTTTATTCATCCATGACATGGGGGGGTCCTATATGGTGTGGAGGAGTTTGGGATACTAGATACTGGAGGGAGGGGCTTTGAGGTCATAGAAAATTCACTCTTCCAGTTCTGTGGGAGATCACGGTGAGCTCCTTAAAGGGGAACTCTATTCTTGTACAAGATCTATATAAAGTTTCCCCAGATACGACCTATTTTTCAGTATAGTAAAAGTATCAAACGTTCTTCCTTTTACGCGTTTCAAACCCTCACGAGAAAGAACGTTAATGGTTTGAAAAGCGTATATGTATTCATCCATAACATGGGGGGACCTGTATGGTGGCCGATGACAGGTCTGCTGTATCCATAAGTTAGAAAAAGTTCAGACTTAGAGCATGTTTTCCCTCTGACACGTTTCAGACCCTCATGAGAGAATCCTAATGGACTGAAATTCGTTAATGTATTCATCCATGACATTGGGGGGGGGGGGGGGGAGGGGCCCGTTTGGTGGCGATAAACAGGTCTCTATATTCAGGATTTTCCAGTGTCGTAAAAGAAACAAACTTTATGTTTCCATAAGTTAGAAAAAGATCAGACTTGGTGTACGTTTTCCCGCTTACGCGTTTCATACCATCATGAGCGAATCGTAATGGATTGAAATACGTAAACTTTATATGGTGTATATGGTGTGGAGGAGCTTGGGATACTAGATACTGGGGGGAGGGGCTTTGATGTCATGGAAAATTCCCTCATCCTGGTGTGTGGGTGGTCACGGTGGGCTCCTTAAAGGGGAACTCTATCCTTGTACACCATCTATATAATGTTTAACCAGATACACCCTACATCACAAAGTGGAAGATTTTTGCAAAGACTTTGCTTTATTTATTAGTTATAAGAAGTTTTATCCTCTGTTCGCACCCAAAGCGGGATCCAAAATTCTGTGGGATTCTGGGTAACAGAGAGCAGTGCATTGTGGGAGCTCTGGTGACAAGTCTGCTGCATTCAGATTCTAGAGGAAAGCAGCAGGCTTATTCTCATTTCTAAGGAGAAAATGGTCTAGCACACAGGTGTCAAACTGCGGCTCCAGCTGTTGGGAAACTACAACTCCCATCATGCATTTATATAATCTATAACCGTAGGCCTGATGAGAGTTGTAGTTTCCCAACAGCTGAATGGCCGCAGTTTGACAACCCTGGTCTAGCAGTTAGACTGTCTCTGTTGCGTAAAAAACCCCAAATTTGAGTTAGTTTAATTTTTAGTTTTTTTTGAAGAAAAAAAAAGCTGAATCTGATTTGGGTTTTATGGGGCAAAAAAGAAACTTATAGTCCCCAGAAAACCGTCGGCTTAGCTTTCATTTCCCCTCGGTCTGGAAAAAAAGAAACTGACTCTGATTTGGTTGTTATGTGTTGGTTGGGGGTATTAAAAAAAGACCTTATAGTCCCAGTAAAAATAGACTTAGCTTTCATTTCCCCCTTCTGTCTGGAAAAAATGAAAGTGGGTTGATTTGGGTTTTTATGCGCTCTGGTTTGGGTTTCAGGGCAAAAAGACCCTTATGTCTGCAATGAAATCAGCGCTTAGCTTTCATTTCCTGTTATGCTCTGAGGAAAAAGCTGAGATGCTGATGATGTTCTAGTGCACTGGTGGTTGCTATTGGCAACATAGATCCTTATAGCTCCTAGTAACGAATCAGCGCTTAGCTTTCATTTCCTGTTCTGCTCTGGAAAAATGAAAGCTGAGCTCTGATTGGTTGTTATGCACTCTGGTTGGTTGCTATGGACAACACAGACCCTTATAGCTCTTAGCAACCAATCAAAGCTTGGCTTTCATTTCGTGTACTGTTATGGAAAAATGAAAGCTGCGCTCTGGTTGGTTGCTATGGACAACACAGACACTTAAAGCTCCTAGCAACCAATTAGAGCTTAGCTTTCATTTCCTCTACTACTCTGGAAAAATGAAAGCTGATCTCTGGTTGCTATGGGCAACACAAACAATTATAGCTCATAGCAACCAATCAGAGCTTAGCTTTCATTTCCTATACTGCTCTGAAAAATGAAAGCTGAGTTCTGATTGGTTGTTATGCGCTTTGGTCGGTTGCTGTGGGCATCATAGACAATTATAGCTCCCAGCAACCAATTAGAACTTAGCTTTCATTTCCTGTACTGCTGTGGAAAAACGAAAGCTGAGCTCTGATTGGTTGCTATGGGCAACACAGACAACTATAGCCCCCAACAACCAATCTGAGCTTAGCTTTCATTTCCTGTACTGCTCTGGAAAAATGAAAGCTGAGCTCTGATTGGTTGCTATGGGCAACAAACACTGTTTTCATATATGAGGCCCAGTATGTTAAAATGAATAGGGGGGCCCCAATGTAGAGAGGCTGCAAAGTGTGCACCATAGGGGCTTAATCCCAAAGCTGGTTGGCGACCTTGGCCCGAACACACGTCTTGCAGGCAACCATGGCAGCGTCGCTTACAGCTAATGAAAGAGAATGCAGTGGCGTGAACATAATTCCTTCTGGTGACTGTCGGGGCATGATCCTAGCAATCTGCATGTCGCAACATGACCACAATAACTTTTATTAGCGCGATGCAGGCGGGCGACACTGTGGCTGCAGTTTTGGCACTGTGTACCCCGAGTCTTGAAGGGGCGGACCATAAAGCTCTGTTCACACTTGATAAGTTAGTTGCGATTGGGCCTCATTTATCAAAACTTTTGGTTTCTCATTGCAACCAATTAGCGCTCAGCTCTCGTTTCATATAGCGTTCAGGAAAACTACAAGCTGAGCTCTGATTGGTTGCTATGATCTCTGATTGGTTGCTATGGGCAACAAGGACAGTCTTACCGCTAGACAGTTTTCATACATAAGGCCCAATGTTTCTGTCTCATGTGAATATACCATGCTATAGATCCAACACTTACTATACTTTAAGATTTGTGGCAGAAATTGGTTAATGCTTCTGTCCACAGATCGGCATGAGGATTATCCTATCTATAGGCTCACAGATTATTGTGTAGGTGGTTATCTTGGATATTAGTTACATAGTTAGTTTCGGTTGAGAAAAGACTGTATCCATCAAGTTCAACCCAAAGGGGGGGAAAATGTGGGTGAGGGAGGGAGACAAAGGGGTTTAAGCCCAACCTCCCCACTGGTGAATGCCCTGAAAAACCCCCAAGGCAAGAACCCAAACTGCCCCCCCCCGGGGGGAGACCCCATCTCTGGGTTGACCCCCGAGCTCCAGGGGACTGAAATCCCCCCCCACTCTCTGGGGGGAAAACCCAAGCCCAAAAACCTCCCACCCAGGAAACAGGAATTTTAGAATTTTAACCCAATGGGGATACCCGTTCCCCCCGGGGCCCCCTTTCAATATTCTTTATGGTTCCCAGGTAGGTATCTAAGCCTTTCTTGAAACCCTCACCTGTCCCTGCTGTGACCAGCTCCTCAGGCGGCTATTCCATAGATTTACAGTTCTTACAGTGAAGAACGCCCTTCTCCTCTGGAGATTGCATCCTTTTTTTCTCTAGTCGAAGGGGAAAGTCCCTGTCTTTTGAGGGGGCTTCAATTGAAATAATTTTTCCCCTTACTTTTTGTAGGGACCATTTATATTTTTTATATAAATTAATCGTTGCCCCCGAAGCCGTCTTTTCTCAAGACTAAATAAGTTCAATTTCTACTAACCTCTCCTAACTAAAATGCTCCATTCCCCCTTTTAAGTTTGTTTGCTCGTCTTTGCACTAAGTTGCCCCCATTCCTTATGTTTTGGTTTCTCATCTTTGCATAAGATGCTCCTTTCCCTTATAAGTTTGGGTTTCTCGTCTTTGCACTAAGATGTCCATTCCCTTATAAGTTTGGTTGCTTTTATTTTGCACTAAAGTTTTGCCTCCAAATCTTCCCTTATAAGTTTGGTTGCTCGTTTTGCACTAGATGCTCCATTCCTTTAATGTTTGGTTTGCTCTCTTTGCACTAAGTTTCTCCATTCCCTTATAAGTTTGGTTGCTCATTTTTTGCACTAAGATGCTCATTCCCCTTTATAAGTTTGGTTGCTATCTTTGCACTAAGTTGCTCCATTCCCCTTATAAGTTTGGTTTCTCGTCTTTGCACTAAGATGCTCCGTTCCCCTTATAAGTTTGGTTGTTCGTCTTTGCACTAAGATGCTCCATTCCCTTTATACGTTTAAAAAAAAAAAAAAACTGTTTGGCTATGCACATCCAAAAACATTTTTTGAAAAAAAATAAGTATAGGTGCACACTGGCGAGGCAATAACATACATCTATTCCAAATGTCAGTGGCACCTATCAACTAAGAAAACATCAAAGGCATATTGGAATTTTTGAAAAATGCATTACTGCTAAGGATATATGAAAATTTGGGGTTCTTAGTTCACAATTTTGATCAAAAGTGTTTAAGCTCACCTCCCAATTGCGTCAAGGGGACCCTTATACGTTTGGTTGCTCGTCTTTGCACTAAGATGCTCCATTCCCCTTATAAGTTTGGTTGCTCGTCTTTGCACTCTCTCTAGCTCCATTACATCTCTTCTATAAACTGGGGCCCAGAACTGAACTGCATATTCCAAATGAGGTTGCACCAGTGCTTTATACAGTACCATCAGGTTTTTGTGGAGCCCATGCATGAGGGTGGGGAGCTGATTCTTCTAGAAAATTCTAATATTTTGTTCTTGGTTGATATGTGGAGGGGAGTGATCTGTATAGTAGAACTTGGATATAGACCACATTTCAAGCGTCCTGTTTTCAGTTCCATACGTTACTACGGATCGTGGTGTCGTCTTTGAAGATGTTTTTACACTCTTAACGTTATTCATTCAGGGTTTTGGAGCGGCCGTCATTGATGCCCAAGACATTACTTAGATAAATACCTTTAAATGGCTGTGAATTGACCTCCTAAAAGGTCTTCTAGTGGGATGTCCTCTGTGGGAAGGAGCTGAAGATCCTTCCAGCCAGCATGTACTGTCAACTGCGCTCCGGCCCGCCTCCCATTCAATCTCGCTTTCCCCAGTGCGTAAGCGCCCAAAAGACGTGACATGTCACTCAATGAGTGCTATGATTTTACAGTTTTTCCGGGGTGTACTTCGGGTGCATTTACGCCCCAAAGTGCGGCCCACATTGATGCCGTGTGAACATACCCTCTGCGTTTTTTTAAGTCAAAATTTTCGCTTTAAAGGGAACGTGTCATCAAAAACGACTTATTGTTTAACTCACGGTTTTATGTTCAACACATTTTTTAAGAATTTTTGGCTTTTTTTTTTTTTAATTTTCCATATCACTTTCAATATTTTTTAATAATTCTTAAGTCCTGCAGTTTTCACTTTGGCCACTAGGCCTAATAATTGTCTGACACTTCCTGTTCTGTACAGAAAGAGTCTCAGTTGTCTGCTCATTATCAGCGCAAAGAGGGTCAAACTGAAAGAGAACACCAGTGTGAATAGATAACACAGGATCCACCAGTCACAAGAGGAGATGTCACAGTTCATCCTTTCATCTCCCTGCACAGTGACTTCTTCCCAGGATACAGAGCATGACTAGAAAACTCTGCTATAGAAGTCAATGGGACTGAAACAGTCTTAAGTCTCCTATGTGCATGAAGCTGCTGTAAAGCATCTCCCTGACTGCTGTTGAAGCAGTGCAAACAAGGCCTAGTGGCAAAAGTGAAAACTGCAGGACTTAAGAATTATTAAAAAATATTGAAGTGATATGAAAAAAACAACCAAAAATTTAAAAAAATGTGTTTAACATAGACAATGACTCATTTTTTGATGACACATTCCCTTTAATATCAGCTTCCAAATCGGCTTCAAAAATGCCTGATTAAAGGTGTGTTTTGAAGCGTTTTTTTTTTATAGCGTATTTTGAAAAATCTTATCCCCAATGTTTCCTATGGGGATTTTACAAGCGAAAAAACGCCTCAAGAATTGGTGTGACTTATTATTATGGCCGCCATTGCATCCAAAAAGCTGCTCGCAATTCTGCTTGTGAAATACGCTTCATGTGAATGACAAGCCGTATTTTACATGAAGTTCAATGAAGGAAGATTTGAAGCTTGTTTGATGCTGAATTTGGGCCGTTCTCCAGTGCCTAAAATGTGCTACAAAATGGCCCAAAAAACGCCGTGTGAACTTACCCTTATGAAGAAAA
>JAODAL010013242.1:32500-92095 GCA_025379985.1 Phyllomedusa bahiana
GCGCCACCATACATCGTGTGAACATACCCTAAATTTTTATAGCAGTATCGGAATCATTCCTTCACTTTTTGGGCAAAGGGTCCCCTTCTTCATAGAGTTATGTTATTTGCTCCATTGAGCAGCTGTCATTTCAGGCGAGAAGCATCAGAGAACAAACACCTGGCAACCATTGCTGGAAGAACATAAGCTGATGGTTCCAGCGTGAGGCTTTGTTCAAACGGCTTATAATTGGATGTATTTCGGTCTGTAATTACGCGCCGTACTGCGCAAATTACGGGCTGGAATACGTCCCAGTCATTACGGTAATCCACAGATCTCATAGAGAACTATGGATTACGTCTCCTCTCCCCGCTCGGCGAATCCGCTGCGGGGGGAGATAAGTGACATGTGAATTACCAGCAGCATATACGCACCGCTAGTAATGATAGTCTATAGGCCGGCGAGGTGCCGGCCACCCGCCCCCGTCCACACGGCGTAATTGCAGGGCGTAAATAAGCCGCGTGGTCTGGGGGATGTTTTTGGGGCTTTCTCTGGGGCCACTCATCCATGTGGAAGGCACTTTCAACTGATCTGAGAATGAATCCATCTTGCAGATCATGTGCACCCCTATTTGCTAATTCCCTTCCCTGGAGCAGATGGGACTTTAAGCATGACAGTGTAACCTATCACACGGCTAGAAATGTCCATTACTAGTTGGAAGAGCAGGACCAAGACTTCCAAGCACCACCCTGGCCCTATAATTCCCAAGACCTGAACCCAGTTGAGCATCTGTTTTTCCATCTGGATATGGACCCTCCAGCAGCTGTGGGGCCCCTGGATGGTGGTGTTGGCTCTATGGACCCTCCAGCAGCTGTGGGAGCCCCTGGATGGTGGTGTTGGCTCTATGGATCCTCCAGCAGCTGTGGGAGCCCCTGGATGGTGGTGTTGGCTCTATGGACCCTCCCGCAGCTGTGGGGCCCGGATGGTGGTTTGGGGCTCTAGAACCCTCCAGCAGCTGTGTCCCCCCCGGAGGTGGTTTGGCTCTATGGCTCCTCCAGAAGCGTGCCCCCGGAAGGTGGTGTTGGCTCTATGGGCCCTCCAGTAGCTGTGGGCCCCCGGGTGGTGGTGTTTTTATGGACCCTCCCGCAGCTTGGGGGCCCCCGGATGGTGGTGTTGGCTCTATGGCCCCCCCCGGCAGCTGTGGAGCCCTGGTGGGGGGTTTGGGTCTATGGCTTCTCCGGGAGCTGTGGGGCCCCTGGTGGTGGTTTTGGCTTTATGGCCCCTCCAGCAGCTGTGGGCCCCTGGTGGTGGTGTTTGGGTTATGGACCCTCCTGCTGTGGGGCCCCTGGTTTGGGGGTGTTTGGGTCATGGCCCCCGCAGCTTGGGGCCCCTGGATGGTGGTGTTGGTCTTTGGCCCTCCGGGACTGTGGGCCCCTGGATGGTGGTGTTGGGTTTGGTTCTCCGGCAGTGGGGGCCCTGGGTGGTGGTGTTGGCTCTATGGCCCCCAGGGCTGTGGGGCCCCCGGAGGGGGTGTTGGCCCCTAGGACCCCCCGTAGTGTGGGGCCCCTGGATGGTGGTTTGGGTTATGGACCCCCCAGCGTGTTTCTCCCCCGGATGTGGGGTTGGTCTTGGACCCCCCAGCAGTTTTCTCCCTGGATGATGGGGTTTTTGGGTTTGAGCCTCCGAGCTGTGGGGCCCCCGGATGGTGGGGGTTTGGGTCTTGTCCCCCTGGATGGGGGTGTTGGCTTAAGGCCCTGGGTGGTGGGGGTTTGCTCTATGGCTCCCCCCCAGAGCTGTGGGGCCCCTGGTGGCGGTGTTTGGGTCTAGGCCCTCCACGCTGTGGGGCCTCTGGGTGGTGGGGGTTGGGTCTATGGCCCCCGGGGGTGGTGTTGGGTCTATGGCTCCTCCAGCAGCTGTGGGGGGCCCTGGATGGGGGGTGTTGGCTCTTGGCCTCCCGCAGTGTGGGGCCCCGGATGGCGGTGTTGGCTCTATGGACCCTGCAGCGCTGTGGGGCCTCTGGATGGGGGTGGCTCTTGGACCCCCAGGTGGGGGAGCCCCTGGGGGCGGTGTTGGCTCTTGGTCCCCAGCAGCTGTGGGAGCCTCTGGAGGGTGGTTTTGGTCTATGGCTCCTCTTTGGGCTCTATGGACCCTCCACAGTGTGGGAGCCCCCTGGAGGTGGGTTGGCTTATGGCCCTCCGCAGCTGTGGGGTCCCGGATGGGGGTGTTGGCCTATGGACCTGCAGCAGTGTGGGGCCCCTGGATGGGGGTGTTGGTCTATGGCCCCTGCAGCAGCTGTGGGGCCCGGATGGGGGTGTTGGCTCTATGGCCCCTCCAGCAGCTGGGGGGGGCCCCTGTGGTGGTGTCTATGGTATGTATGTAGTATGTTGTATTATGATGTGTGTTTTGTGTGTGTGTGTTTTGTGTGGTGTGTGTATATGTATGTGTGATAATGTATATATGTTAAATATATATTATATATGTATATATGTTATAATATAATTAAATATTTTTTATATAATATTTATTATTTATTTTTAATAATATATATATATATATATTATATATATATTATATATATATACATCCCCGGCCCTTTATTAGGTACACCATGCTAGAAATGGGTTGGACCCTTTTTTTCCCTTTCAGAACTGCCTAATTCTTCGGGGCATAGATTCCACAAGGTTTTGCAAGTGCTCAATTGTACAAGGGCCCCCAAAGAGGCAAGAAAATTTTCCCCAAACCCATAAACCCCACCACCACCAGCCTAAACCGGGATAAAAGGGGGATGGTCCATGCTTTCATGTTGTTGCCCCAAAATTCTGCCCTACCATCCGAATGTCGCAGCAGAAATCAGACCTTTCAGACCAGGCAATTTTTTTTTCCAATCTTCTACTGTCCAATTTCGATAGCTTGGGAAAATTGGGACCTCAGTTTCCTGTTCTTACTGAAAGGAGGGGCCCCCGGTGTGGTCTTCTGCTGCTTTTCCCCATCTGCCTCAAAGTTGGCCGTACGTGCGTTCAGAGATGCTCTTCTGCCTCCTTGGTTGAAACGGGTGGCTTTTTGAGTCATTTTTTCCCTTTCTACAGCAAACCCAGTCTGCCCATTCTCCTTTGACCTCGGATAAACAAGGTTTTTCCCCCCACAGGACTCCGTATGGATGTTTTTTTTTTTTCGGCCATTCTTGAAAACCCCTAGAGTGGTTGTCGTGAAAACCCCGGGAATCAGCATTTTCTGAAATACTCAGACAGCCCTTCGGACCAAAAAACCATCCCAGTTAAAAGGCACTAAATCCCCCTTTTCTTCCCCTATGATGCTGGGTTTGAATGCGGGAGTTTTGCTTAAACCAGTTAATGCCTAAAGCACTGGTTGCCCCCATGTGTTGGCTGATTAAAAAATTAAGTTTTAACGGCAGTTGGACAGGTTGTAACTAATAAAGGGCCGGTGAGTGGTATGTATATTATATAAAATTAATATATATTTAAAATAAAATTTATAATATATTGTGTGTGAAGAAAAGGCTTATGGGAAAAGATCGGGGTCCCACCCCCCTCTTTTGGGATGATTTCCTCAGTTCAAAATTGTGTCTCGTAGACCCTTTGAAAAGTAAAAAAGGATTTACCAAACCACTTAAAGGGAACCTGTCAATGGTTACCCCCCCTTGCTGGGGGGCAGCACAAGCCATTTAGCCCTGCTTTTCCCACTGTGTCCCTTATTCTGAAAGATGCTGATTTTTAGAGCATTTACCGCTTAAATCTTATTCATGAGCGGGTGTTAGCCCCCCACCCTAGGTAGCCCCCCACTGACAGTTTTTTCATTTTTTCTGCCTATTCAAAAAAAATAGGGTTGTCAGTTGAGGTGGGCGGGGTGCCTCCGATTTGGGGGGTGAAAAAAACTGACATGAAAGGGCTCTTCTGGGTGAAAACTGCAGATTTTAGATTAAATACACGAAAACTACAGCTCTTACAGAATAAGGGAACAGCGCTGGGAACAGAGGTCTGAACTGGCTTTTTTTGCCCCAGAAGTGGGGGATAATAGTGACGGTTCTTTTAAATACACGAAAACTGCAGCATCTTACAAAATAAGGGACACAGCGCTGGAAACAGCAGGTCTGACACTGGCTTGTGCTGTCCTCACCTATGTGACAGGTTCTCTTTAAATACACGAAAACTACAGCATCTTACAGAATAAGGGACACAGCGCTGGGAACAGCAGGTCTGACACTGGCTTGTTCTGTCCTCAGCAAGTGGGGCATAACCTATGTGACAGGTTCTCTTTAAGTCCAACTACAGACAGCTGTTTCGGGTATTTGCCTCATCATGTGCAGGGGTAAAATTACTGGTTGGCTGGGTGAGAGGCGTAAATGGCTTAGAAGGGGGAAATCCTCACCCCAGCCAATTTATTGGTGGCTCTCCTCAAGGAGAGATCTTTCCCCCTTCTATGTATAACGTGTGTAATTTCTGAATGAAGGAATGACCTTCAATGAATTAAAGGGGTTGTCTCACTACGAAGATTATAGTTGAAAATGTGGGGAAAAAAAATTTCTAAGGATGTTAGTCCTGGTTACTATTGGCAAAGTGCTACGGTTTTTGAGAACGGGTGGTTTACATGTGCTTAGCAACGGTGTTTGTTTACTGGTCAGGGAAGCATTCTGTCCTGCCCAAGTCGTGCACATGCAAGGAAGGCAGTGCAGAGGAGGGGCAGGGATGTGTGTATTGGCAGCCACAGGCATGGAGGAGAGGCAGTGAAGAGGATACAATATTCACAACCCCCTGCATGTCCTCTCACTGCTTCTCCTCCTTGCCTGCCAATACACACATCCCTGCCCCTCCTCTTCACTGCCTTTCCTTTGCATGTGCACGACTTGGGCAGGACAGAATGCTTCCCTGACCAGTAAACAAACACCGTTGCTAAGCACATGTAAACCAGCCCGTTCTCTAAAACCGTAGCACTTTGCCAATAGTAACCAAGGACGTACATCCTTAGATTTTTGGTCCCCACATTTTCAACTATGATCTTCATAGTGAGACAACCCCTTTAATTCCTCGACTTGCTCCATATCAAAATCCAATTCACCACCTCTAAAACATCATGAAGGAGTCTCCGCAGAATGATGGGGCCATTCAGATTAGAAAAAAGCCAAATGACCGTCTCAATGGTTTTAACATTTAGGATGTGGGCACTGGTAATAATGCAGCGTATAGGAGCGTAAGATGCGGCCGCCACAGCCCGGCGGTTTTATAGAAGGCAGATTGTGCGTTTGATCTACTGGTGTGTGCATTGCATTAAATGGAGCTTTGCTTTGGGGAAGCTGACACACCGCGTGAGTTACACACTGCATGCGGGATATAAATTACATTTAAAATCCCATTTCATGCTGGAAAGTGTCCTGTGGAAGCGTCTCCTCCAGAAGCTACGCCGACCGAGACTTATGTGGAGAGCGCTTTAATGTATCACTTAATACAGGGAACAAAATAGAACTGTAATGTTGGAAGAAATGGGGGTAAAAAATAATGTTAAACATCATATTTTCAAATACAATTTCTAAATTTTCCTTTTCGGGATCTGCCTCATAGGAAGGCACACAGTGTAATTAAACCTTTTAAATATTGACTAGAAAACTAATATTCTGAGATCCCAGCGGCTTAAAGGGGTTTTCTCACTACATTTGATTTAGTTTCGAACATGTAGGGACAAGTAATTGAAGATTTTTTTTAAAAATACTTTGATTTGTTCGGGAGATGAAGAAGATTTTATCCCCTCTTAGAGCATGCAAGGTTCTGGTTACGACCTTTTCTCTCCCTGCCTTAAAGGGGTTGTCTCACTACAGAGAATAGCTTTCAAAATGTAGGGAACACTAAATTAAAGGGGTTGTCTCGCTACAGGGATTGCTGCTTTTTATGTTGATCTTATAAAAACAAGTCACTTTGCAATATGTGTCCATTAACAGTGTCCTACCTGTTCCTAGATATCCCCTCTTGTATGGGCTGCATCAGCTCCTCAGGTCGCTATAGCTACAGACCTGTTCAATCTCTCTTGATAGGCTGCCTGCACTGGTCACTATAGCTACAGTCCTGATCAATCTCTCCTGATAGGCTGCCAGCACTGGTCGCTGTAGCTACAGTCCTGATCAATCTCTCCTGATAGGCTGCCAGCACTGGTTGCTATAGCTACAGACCTGTTCAATCTCTCCTGATAGGCTGCCAGCACTGGTTGCTATAGCTACAGACCTGTTCACTCTCTCCTGATAGGCTGCCAGCACTGGTTGCTATAGCTACAGACCTGTTCAATCTCTCCTAATAGGCTGCCAGCACTAGTCACTATAGCTACAGTCCTGATCAATCTCTCCTGATAGGCTGCCAGCACTGGTTGCTATAGCTACAGACCTGGCTTCTACTGCAGCCTAGTGGAAGCCACTAAACACGCCCCTGAATTCAAAGTGAAACCAAGAAAACAGGACTGAGGTGAGATGAATCCATGTAGTGAGACAACTCCTTTAAGTTATTTTCCAAATACATTGCTTTGTTCATCTTTTTTTGTTAAGGAGCTACAAATGATTTTATCACCTTCTGAGGGCTCTCTGATTTCTTTAGTGACTGACCTTTGTACTCCTTCTCCCCTGCTGTTTGTTCTATCTGATAGCAGGGAGTGACGTCATCACACAGGTCGGGCCAGCAGTGAGAGCTTGTGTGTTATCTGATGTTTTGGACAAGACAGTAATTACTGTACTGTTTACATTAGCTCAGAAGCTTCTCTGGACCTCAGAGAAGGTAATTTATTTAATCTAGACTGATAAACAGGGAGGTCTGAATAAATGGAGCTCATATGCTAATTACAGACAGCTTGACCAGGAAGTGACAGAGCAAAGCAGCATTATTTCATTCATGCATCCTATGAAACTTTGAGATGAGACAACCTATTTAAGCTGCCATCAGTCATTCACTCTGACCATAGTGAGTCACATCCTGCAGAGTCCTATCGCTAGTAATAGACTTTGAAAGTTTTTCATTTAGTTAAGTAAACACCCTTTAGAGCCTTGCAGCCTGAGTACTACACTTTATAAATCTCTTGCACTCGTTGCCAGTGTAACAGGAATAGCTAGGAACAGCACAGCTGATGTGTCAATCACTGCTATAGACCCTCCCACAGCTTGAAGCTGGCTGTGGCTGTGAAACTGCATGGTGAGAAACCCTTTAAAGGGGCTTTGCCAAGAAGTGAGTTCCTTCCCTCTTATCTGCTCAGAAGAGAAGATTAACTCAGCATGCTGAGTCACAAGGGGAGAGGGGTGAGCAGGGAGAATCTGCAATGTTTACTCATAATTACATTACAACCAGTGGATTCTCTATATAAGAGACACAGGCTCATTCACTGCTTTTTCTCCCCAGTCCCTTGCAAGCTCCTTCATGTTCCCTGTCATCAGATAAGAAGTGCAGACAACGCAAGCTCGGCCAGATCAGCTCCTGTCAGTGTCCTGGTCGTGTCTAATGTAAACTGTCAGGAAACTAAGGGGGACTGAGCAATGCTGTAACTCTCAGAGGCTTCATTTTTTTGTAATCACATATATTTAGAAAAGCGATTAAATACCCATTTTGGAGGATCCCTTTAAGAACGGATTGTTCACTTGCTACCTAATATACCTCACCACCAGGATCTGATGGAGGCGATACTATTTCTCACAACAAATTCAGAGACTCCACAAATGTTCCTGCAGGGTTTTGCATATTTACAATTTTTTTGTGTCCTAAAGTCATGTCCAGTAAATATATTTTACACTCACAGCAAAATGGTAACAATGTTTTGAACTTGTGACTTTCAGGCTCCATATCTCACCCTCCACTACAGCTTTGCACATGAGGCTACTGTAATTTTATATACAGTCATCTTACCGATCTTATACATAAATGTGACTTGCAAGTATTTAGCATCTGCTTAGTTCTGCAATTTTTTCCCTTTGTAACTGCATTGTTACGTTTTGCTCCTAACGATCAAAGTGTTAATTTGTATTATTTTGTTAGTATTTGGGAAATCCACCTTTGGTTTTCAGCTCTGCCTGAATCCTTCTGGGCTCTGGATCAGATTCAAGCATATCTTGACCAAAATCTGATCCCAGGTCTCTTCTACACATTCCAATGTTGGTGCAGACTGGACGGATACAAATCGCTTTTTCTAATCTCCCCACAAGTGTTCAAAGATCAAAACATTGTTACCCTTTTGCTTGTCAGTGTCTGTTCTACCTAAATCGCTTGATTATTGTATCATAAGGTAATAAACAGCCGGATGTGACCATTTTACTACAGTAAAGTTATCACTTAAACATGCGCCGCGTATGAGGAGTCGGAGTCGGAGGTTTGGGAAATTGAGGAGTTGGAGTCGGGGCTTTGGCTTGCCCACTCCACAGCCCTGCTCGAAAGCTGTTCACAGCAGTTCAGGCAAATTAGTCGGATGTAGATTACCCTCATTGAATTGGGCTAATCTTTAGCGGACCCCCGAGACGTCAGACTGCACCTCCGCAATAGAAATACAAGCCTTGGGGTCCAGCCCTGGCACTTGTTAGTGAACTATATTTCGGATATCCAAGATGCAAACCCGATATGTGTGAACGTATTCTAAGTCTATTGCAATCTAGAAACATTTTTTATTATTAAATTTTAAATAATATAATATAATATATTATATAATAAATATATATATTTTATATATATATATTATATATAAAATATTTTTTTATTTTTTTTGAACAGTATGTGGCAGGTTTTTTAATAGTATGAAAGAAAATTTTTCGTTGAAATAATAATTCCAAATAGCAAAGAAGCACGAGATAATCACCCCCTTAAATAATGTAAGGCGTGATCACATGATTACCGTTCATTAAAAAATTTTTGTTTGATTTGTGTCTTTCGAAAAAGTTCTGCGAACCTACAGCATCAGGGTTCGTCACTCTTGCTTACTTTGATTTTATTATTATAGAAGATGTTTCATATTTTTTTCATTTGGAGAAGAAAGAAGGGTTTTTTTTTTTTTCCTTAAAAGCTTTAAAATAAGACTTTAGAGATTTTGAGGATGAAACGTCTAAGAAAATCATCCAAACGAACTATAAAAATATTGTACAGCAAATGCTTTTATATGGTATTTAGCCCTATAAAAATAGGAATTTTTGAAGCAAAAATGGGTTATGATCTCTATTTCTTTCAAATAAAGGTTTTTTTGGGGGGGGATTAAAAAACATGGGTTCACCCACTGTGTCCCAAAGGTGTTTTTATGGTTTTTCACCCGTTGTCATGAATAACAGCAAGTTTCCTGCTTATTAGGCAGCAAGAGTTTCTGTGTTATGTCTGTCTTCTGTTGTGTGTGTTTGTGTGACTGTTTCAAGTTAACAGCAAATACTTTTATATGATTTTACCCTATAAAAATAGAATTTTAGGAATCATGAATGGGATGATATTCTCTATTTCTTACAAATAAAGTTTTTTTTGGGGGGGGGGTGGGGTTAGAAAAACATGGCTTCACGATGTGTCTAAAGGTGGTTTTTTATGGTTTTGCCACTTGTGGTCATGAATAACAGCAAGTTTCCTGCTTATTAGGTCAGCAAGAGTTTCTGTGTTATGTCTGTCTTCTGTTGTGTGTGTTGTGTTGTGTGACTGTTTCAAGTTAACAGCAAATACTTTTATATGATGTTTAGCCCTATAAAAATAGGAATTTTAGGAATCATGAATGGGATGATATTCTCTATTTCTTACAAATAAAGTTTTTTTTTGGGGGGGGTGGATTAGAAAAACATGGCTTCACGACTGTGTCTAAAGGTGTTTTTATGGTTTTGCCACCCGTGGTCATGAATAACAGCAAGTTTCCTGCTTATTGGGTCAGCAGGAGTTTCTGTGTTATGTCTGTCTTCTGTTGTGTTTCTTTGAAGTGGTTGCATGGTGACTGCACAGGATCCTTGCATGAACGCTGACTTGGTTGCGCACCTGAGCTAGTTAGCTACTTTTGGTCTCTATAAGGCTCAGGGAAACTGGCAGTTTGCTTGCAAAGTATAGAAGCGCTGGTCCTATCTTTCAGTCCTGAGATGTTAGAATATTGTTTTTTGAAATATTTTGTCTAGTTCTATTGTCAGGTTCTCGTACATGTTGCATTTCTTGTCTTAGTTCTGTTTGGTCAAGTTTTCAAAGTTTGTAGCTCTTGTGAATAATGAATTTAGTGTTGGGCGCTGCCCAGGTTCTTTGGTGAATACTAAAACCGCTGCTGTGTTAGGGTCAGTTGTTGCTTGGGGACATTTTTGCGGGAAAGCTTTAGGGTTAATTTTAGGGACAGTGGGTCAGATTTAGAGGAAGAATTAGGGACAGTTACAAAGGGTCATTTATACAGTAACTATTACTCTCTTGTCTCTGTAATGAACCCGCAGTTGAATCTCTACCATTCACACACCTGCGAGACCAAGATGGTCAACCTCAAATACCATCAATGTTATTTTAGGTGTAGAGGTTCTGGTATTGGGGGCAGTTACAGGGCAAGAATTAGTGGATGGATTAGGGACAGTTATCTAGGGTCATTTACAACTCATACTCTCATTTTTCTGGAGTGAATCCACATTTGAATCTCCTCCAACCATGCACCTGCTAGACCAGGGTGGTCAACCTCAAATGCTATCAGTACCATCAATACCATTTTAGGGAAAGAGGTTCTAGTATTAGGGGCAGTTATAGGGCCAGATTTAGGGGAAGAATTAGGGACAGTTGTTACTTTGGGATATTTTTGCTGGAAAGCTTTAGGGTTAATTGTAGGGATAGTGGGCCAGATTTAGAGGAAGAATTAGGGACAGTTACATAGGGTCATTTATAACTATTACTCTCTTGTTTCTGTAATGAATCCACATTTGAATCTCTACCACTCGCGCACCTGCTAGACCAGGCATCCTCAAACTGCGGACCTCCTGCTGTTGGGAAACTACAACTCCCATCATGCCCACTGTTATAGGTTATATAAATGCATGATGAGAGTTGTAGTTTCCCAACAGCTGGAGGGCCGCAGTTTGAGGATGCCTGTGCTAGACCAAGATGGTCAACCTCAAATACTATCCGTGCTATTTTAGGCATGGAGGTTCTGGTACTAGGGGTAGTTGGAAGGCAAGATTTAAGGTAAGAATTAGGGACACTTATCTAGGGTCATTTACAACTCTTACTCTCTTGTTTCTGGAGTGAACCCACATTTGAATCTCCAACAACCATGCACCTACTAGGCTAGGGGGGTCAACCTCAAATACCATCAATGTTATTTCAGGTATAGAAGTTCTGGTATTAGGGGCAGTTGTAGGGCAAGCTTTGGGGTAAGAATTAGGGACAGTTATCTAGGGTCATTTGTAACCATTACTCTCTTGTTTCTGGAGTGAATCCATATTTGAATCTCCACCAACCATGCCCCTGCTAGACCAGGGTGGTAAGTCTCGAATACCATTAACACCACATTAGGGATAGAGGTTCCGGAATTAGTGGTAGTTTTGGCACCAGATTTAGGGGAGAATTAGGGACCGTTACCTAGAGTCATTTACAACTATTACTCTCTTGTTTCTAGAGTGAAGCCACATTTGAATCTCCACCAGACATTGCACCTACTAGACCAAGATGGTCAACCTTAAAGGGAACCTGTCACATAGGTTACATCCCCCTTGCTGAGGGCAGCACAAGCCAGTGTTAGACCTGCTGTTTCCAGCGCTGTGTCCCTTATTCTGTAAGATGCTGCAGTTTTAGAGCATTTACCCCTCAAATCTTATTCATGAGCAGGTATTAGCCCCGCCCACCAAAGGCTATCCCCGCCCACTGACAGTTATTCACATGTTTCTACCTATTCAAAGTAATAGGTTTGTCCGTTGAGGTGGGTGGGGCTAGCCTCAGGTGGGCGGGGTTTGAAAAAAGTGACACTCTGAATGACTTTTCTGGCTGAAAACTGCAGATTTGAGCATTAAATACACAAAAACTACAGCATCTTACAGAATAAGGGACACAGCACTGGAAACAGCAGGTCTGTCCTCAGCAAGGGGGGCAAAAACTATGTGACAGGTTCTCTTTAAATACCATTTGCTAGGCAAAGTAGTCAGCAATCCAAGTGACTACGTTCACACGTTATCTTTCAGCATACATATTATTGAGAATATTAGATGCTCATAGATGTTCATAGACCCCAAGCTGGCCACAAGAAACGTCTGAATTAGGTCCTACCCTGTTTCCCCGAAAATAAGACAGTGTCTTATATTAATTTTTGCTCCTAAAGACGCGCTAAGACTTATTTTTAGGGGATGTCTTATTTTCTATGAACATTAATTCACATTTATTGTTGAACAAAACATCCACATGTATTAATATCCTGTAGTGATTTCATCACAGACATCAGCAGAAGCAGCCAAACTCTGAATTGCATAAAACAAATGCACCAGGTCTTATTTTCGGGGAAACAGTGTATGCCAAACAGTGGATTAAAAAATAGAAAAAGGCTTGGTAATTTTCCTCCAGGAACATGCCGCTATAGGCTGGGTCATTTATTGCCAGGGCTGTAGAGTAGGAGTCGGTGCCTATTTTGCAGGAGTCGTCATAAAAGGGACCGACTCCGACTCCCAAAATATATAATAAGTTGGTCCCGTTAGTTTGATGCAAAGAGCAAGAGGAATTGGGTGCGGCCGGTGCGACTGCTCCCATATCTTCAGCCTCATCACATGAGGAGTGTAATTGATGACATGGAGCAGGCAAAGCGCTGCCCCCGGGAAAAGACGGCCCCCGGGGCAAAAAGATTTCAGCAAATTTTTCACCGCTTTAAAATAATAGAAGATAAACCTTTCATAAAACCCTGACTGTGGCTGAGGCAAATTCCTTTTACCCGACATTTTTTGAGTGTTGCCCTGTGGTCCCGCTTTCCCCCCCAACCCAAGTTAGTGGTAAGAGGCCTTCTCTAGCCTGGAAAAAAGAGATCGATGTGAGGTATGTTGCAGGATTTTGGGGGCATACTTTTTTCAAAACAAATTAGGACCCCACAATTTTCCGCAGGTTTTGATTTTCCAATTTTTTTTTTTCAAAATATATCCTATAAATATTTTTTTTCCGACAAGCAAAAGGGTAAAAATTTTTTTAAACTTGTGATTTCGGTCCATATCCCCACCACTACGCTTTTACATAGGCACGTAATTTTATTACCATTTCCCTATCTTATACATAAATGTGATTGAAAGTATTTTAGAATCTCTTTTCTGCAATTTTTTCCTGTAATTGCTTTTTGTTCTGTTTTTTCCTAAATATAACATGTTAATTTTGTATTATTTTGTAGTTTTTGGAAAATCCATTTTTGGTTTTCATCTGCCTGAACCCTTTCGGGGCCGAACGATTCAAGGGTTTTTGTCAAAAATCGCCCCCCAGGTCCTTCTACAATTCCCAATGTTGGTGCAGAGGACTTGGATTTCAATACAGTTTTTCTTTAAACGCCCTTGTCCCTTTGTTTCACCCAACACCTAAAAATTGTAAGCCTTGCGAGAGGGCCCCACCCCGTGTTGATTTGTAAATAGCTTTTTTTATAATGTAAGTTTGGTTTGTCTGTGCTTATATATATTGAAGTGCGCGGGAAAATGTTGCCATTATTAGTAAAGATTATTATTTTTAATTTAACTCTCCCCACAAGTGTTCAAAAAATCAAAACATTGTTACCCCCTTTTGCTTGAAATGTTGTTCATTAAAATAGCTTGATTATTGTATTATAAGGTGATAAAAGCCTTGGGTTTCCATTTTATACGTAAAGTTATCATTAAACGCGCGTGTATGAGGGATGGGGGGTTGGGAAAAAAGAGGAGTCGGGGGGGGGGGGGGTTCTGGGAAATTGGGGAGTGGGGGGGGTCTGGGAAATTGAGGAGTCGGGGGGGGGTCTGGGAAATTGAGGAGTCGGGGGGGGGGTGTCTGGGAAATTGGGGAAAGTGGGGGGGGGGGGGGGGGTCTGGAAATTGAGGAGTGGGGGGGTGGAAAGGGAGGGGGGTCTGGGAAATTGAGGAGTCGGGGGGGGTTGGGAAAATGAGGAGGGGGGGGGAGGTCTGGGAAATTGAGGAGTCGGGGGGGGGGGGTCTGGGAAATTGAGGAGTCGGGGGGGGGGGGGGTGGGAAATTGTGGAGTCGGGGGGGGGGGGGTTTTGGAAATTTGAGGGTCGGGGGGGGGGGTGTCTGGGAAATTGAGGAGTCGGGGGGGGGTCTGGGAAAAATTGAGGAGTCGGGGGGGGGGTGTTTGGGGAAATTGAGGAGTCGGGGGGGGGGGTTTGGGGAAAATTTTGAGGAGTCGGGGGGGGGGGTCTGGGAAATTGGGAGTCGGGGGGGGGGGGCCCTGGGAAATTGAGGAGTCGGGGGGAGGGGGGGTCGGGGAATTGGGAGTCGGGGGGGGGGGGTTGGGGGGGTCTGGGAAATTGAGGAGTCGGGGGGGGGGGGTCTGGGAAATTGGAGGGTCGGGGGGGGTCTGGGAAATTGGGGCGGGGGATTCGGGGAATTGGGGCGTCGGTGGGGGGGGGGTTGGGGCTGGGAGTTGGGAAAATTCTGGGGGGGGGGTCTGGGAAAATTGAGGAGGGGGGGGGGGCGGGAGGGGGGGGTCGGGGAAGTTGAGGCGTCGGGGGGGTCTGGGCTTTGGCTGGCCGACTCCACAGCCCTGAGTCTGTGACGGGGGAATATACCATTTCATATTGTTCGGCACCTGCACCGGAGCTTGTGTTTTCTCCATTATTTGCACACTTTTGCAGCGCTATGTAGATATGAGGAAAGTGCGGCTACCCTGTATGAGACCAATTCTATGCGGCCGCCCCCTCCCTGTGTGAATCATCCACCTGATCCATGTCATCTATTTACTTCCATCTTCCTCCGTCATTCCCAGCCTTCCACCTCCACGATGGGTCTCTATCGATAATGACAGCGAGAGGTTCAGCTCGCCCCGAGATTATTTCCTTACGTTGCCAAATGAGTCAGATCATTTCACGTTGTTTGACCACAGAGGAAATAGGTTTTCATTGAATCTTCTATCATATCTCATTTACAACCCTTTGTGCAATTGAATCTGAACTTCTTGACTGGATGATCAAGTGCAAGTCCTGGGAATGTTATGTGAGGGATGAAGGTTTTGGGATTTGAGCTTGCCCTGTTATTTAAATTAAAATATAGTACTTGGTTCAGCCCTTTTGGGCAAGGGCGCCTTTTAGCTAAGATCAAATGTAGTATCTGTTCCTATCAATGGCTCTGGCCTGAGTTGCTGATTTGAAAGGGTTTTCTCACTGCAATGATTAAACTTTTTAAAGTTTTTGCCCCCCTTTTGGGGTTTTGATAATACCTTTTTGAAGTTTTAAAAAAAAGAAAAAAAAGAAAAAAAAAAAAAAAAAAAAAGGGAAAAAAGTCACCCCCTAAAAATAAAAGGGGGGGAAAGGGCTGGAAATGTGTGGTTAAGGGGGGTTCACCGGGGTTTTTTGGGGGGGGTTTAAATTTCGCCGTGTGGATGGGGCGGGGGCCCGGGAAACCCCGCCCGGCCCCATAAGGGGCTACCTTTTCTTTGCTGCGGATATTCGCACTAGAAAAAGACCTGTCACTTTTCTCCCCCCCGGGGGGATTCGCCGAGCAGGGGGAGGAGCGTAATCCAAAAGTTGTCTTTGAGAAATGGGGTTTTTCCGTAATTAAATGGGGAAAAGTTTCCAGACGTAATTCGGCACTTTCGGCGGTTTTTTTAAGGACTGAAATTTGTCCTTTTAAGGCCGGGGGGAACTTTGCCCAAGACTTTTTTTTTGCCTTTTCGACCAATCAGGCGGGCCCTTTTATTTTTTTTAGGTCTATTGAAATGAGAGGGGAGTCTGATTTTGGGCGCAAAGGGCAAGAAAAAAAGGGGTTTTTTTTAGACCAAAAAAATTTTTAGACGTTTCCTGAAATGTGTAAAAAAAAAAAAAATTTTTAAAAAAAAAAAAATTTTTTTTAAAAAACTTTTCACATTTATGTTCCCGTTCAAAAAAAAATTTTTAAAAAAATTTTAAATGTATTTTAAAAATATGCCCCCCAAAAATTTCAATTCTCCCCCATAGAAAAAGTCCTTGACAACTGCGTAAATAAAAAAAAATGAAAAGTTTTTCCTGTTGAAATCAAAAAGGGGAAAAAAAATGTAAAAATGCAGGTATTTAAAGGGGTTGTCTCACCACGTTGTTTACAGGGCCAAGTGCAGCTTTTTTTCAATCATGCAATCTGTCTGTTCCTGGTTAAGCTGTGGGTGGTTTTTTTTGCCAGTGATTAGCAGATGAGCTCTGTATTCAAAGCTCTGATAATTTTTCTTTTTTGGGAAGGTGTTTGTTAAGTTTAGGGAAGCTTCAGGCTAAAAATAAAAAAGTAATTGTCCTTTGTTTGTTGACGGTAAAATCAGCTTTAAGGCGACCACAGTTTGTGTGCTGTCTGTGTGTGAATCATCCTGCTATGAGAAGGGAAAAGCGGGGGGAGAAAAGGACAGTTAACCCAGAGAAACCCGTGTGCACCCGATCAGGGGAAGACGAGCAGGAGGGGAGCAGGGCGGGAACCAGAGAAACCTGTGTGCACTCAGAACGATAAGAAGAGCACGAGAGAAGGGGAGAGCAGGCGGTTAACCCGAGAAACCTGTGTGCAATCAGAGCAGTAAGACAGAGCGGAGGGAGGGAGAGCAGGACGGTAAAATAGAGAAAACCCGTGTGCCTCAGGCAGAAAAAAAGGGAGAGCAGGACGGAAAACCTGAGAAACCCGTGTGCACTCGGCAGAGGGAAGGGGGAACAGGATGGTAACAGAGAAAACCCGTGTGCACACGAGCAGATAAGACAGAGAGAGAGAAAGGGGAGCAGGTGGTAACCATAGAAACCTGTGTGACGCAGAACAGTAAGACCGAGCAGAGGAGAAGGGGAGACGGTTTGGGAACCTAGAAAAAACTTTGGCATAGAGCAGAGAGAGAAGGGGGAGCAGGGGTAACCAGAGAAACCTGTGTGCACCAGAGCAGATAAAGCGAGCAGAGAGAGAAGGGAGAGAGGACGGTAACCAGAGCAAATTTTGTGCATCAGGCAGAGAGGAAAAGGGGGAGCGGGGTAACCTAGGAAACCTTGTGCATAGAGCAGATAAGACAGGAAAAGAGAGAAGGGGGGGAGCAGGATGGTAACCAGAGAAACCTGTGTGCATCAGAGCAGATAAGAAAGAGCAGAGAAAAAGGGGAGAAAGGGCGGTAAAACCCTAGAAACCTGTGTGCACTCGAGGATAAGACAGAGCAGAGAGATTTGGGGAGGCAGGCGGTAACCCAGGAAACCTATGTGCCTCAGAGCAGAGAGAGAAGAGGGAGGGGGAGGTAAAAAAGGAAACCTGTGTGCATCAGAGAGATAAGACAAAGCGAGGAGAAGGGAGACAGGACGGGAACCCAAGAAAACCGTGTGCCCTCAGAGCGAGAGAGAATGGGAGGCAGGATGGTAAAACCCGGAAAAACCCGTGGGGATCAGGCAGGAGGAATGGGAGCAGGTGGTAACAGAGAAACTGTGTGCCTCGAGCAGTAAGACAGGAGCAGAGAGGAAGGGAGAGAGGCAGTAACCTAGGAAACCCCATGTGCACTAGAGGAGAGGAAGGGGGGGAGAGGACGGTAACGAGAAACCTGTGGCACTCAGAGCAGATAAAACAGAGAAGAGAGAAGGGGAGGAGGAGGTAACCAGAGAAACCTGTGTGATAGGCAGGAAAAACAGAGCGAGGAAGGGGAAAAGAAGGCGGTAACGGGAAACTGGTGTGCACTGAGCAGTAAGCAGAGGAGAGAGAAGGGGAGAGAAGGACGGTAACCAGAGAAACCTTTTTGTGCAATCGAGCGATAAGAAGAGCAGAGGAGAAGGGGAGAGTAGGACGGTAACCCAGAGAAACCTGTGTGCACTCAGAGAGAGAGAAAAAGGGGGGAGAGCAGGACGGTACCAAAAAAAACCTTTGTGTGACTCAGAGAGAAAATACGAGTGGAGGGGGGGAGAGAGGTTGGTAACCCTGGGAAAAACCCTGTGGCCTCAGAGCAGTTAAATAAGGTAGAAAAAAGGGGAGAGCATTTGGGGAAACCAGAGAAATTGTGCACTCAGAGCAGATAATACAGAGTAGAGAGAAGGGGAGAGCAGGTTGGTAACCTAGAGAAACCTGTGTGCACTCAGAGCAGATAATACAGAGTAGAGAGAAGGGGAGAGCAGGTTGGTAACCTAGAGAAACCTGTGTGCCCTCAGAGCAGAGAGGGGAGAAGGAGCAGGACGGTAACCAGAGAAACCTGTGTGCACTCAGAGCAGAGAGAGAAGTTGAGAGCAGGGCGGTAACCAGAGAAACCTGTGTGCACTCAGAGCAGAGAGAGAAGTTGAGAGCAGGACGGTAACCAGAGAAACCTGTGTGCACTCAGAGCAGATAAAATCTCTTATCTCCTCCACAAAGAACAATAAAAAAACCATATATTTGGAAACAGTCTTCATGTACTGTCCCCTACATCTTGAAAGCTAATCTTTGCAGTGAGACAACCCCTTTAAGGCTTTTTTCAGGCTTAGTGCTTAAGGGGTTATTCCCATCATATTTTCAAACTTCAGGACTGTCAGAAGGACAATTAAGCACTCGGGTTTTGTGTATAAACTTATGTAAAATTTATATTCCCGTTCTTACAAGCCACCGAAAAGCATCTGAACACCTGTCATGTTACTTTTTACTGGGCGCCCCTATTTTATAGGACTTAAGCTTAGCGGATATTGGCCCACAGCGGCTTATCTCCATAGAAAACTGAAGAGCACATGGCTTTTATGCAGAGAAGGCCGTAAAGTTAAGCATCTTCCAATAAAACTGTTAAAACCTGCAGTAAACCGTGTATTTTATACGTCGTCTATTCATTTACAGGTAGATTTTGCAGTTTAGTTTGTGTTCCTCCAGTGGAGAACAACAAAAGCTGTAATAATTGAAGCGGTCTGTAGCCGTCAGAGTCTTAATTTCGGGGACTGTTCAATGGGCCTCAACACCAGTTGACCTATTTATAGATGGCACTAGAGTAAATTTCCTCTAAAGGGGTTGTCTCATTACAGATATTGATGGCATATTGCTAGGATATGCCGTCTTTGTCTGATGGGTTCGGGTCCTACCTCTGGGACCTGCACCTATCTCCGGAATGAGCCCCGGAACCTCTCTGTTTTGAACGGTAGAGGTGGTTGGGACTCTTCCACTGAAATCAATGAGGAGAGCACCAAATTGGTGTGTAGAGTTTTGAATTGCCTTTTTGCCCTCTACTAAGCATCTGCATAAAAAGGGATATTAGCCAAGCCAGTATCGCTCATCTACAGACAGCTGTTTCGGGGTTTTGCCCCTCATCAGTGCAGAGCAATACTGGCTGGCTGGGTGGGAGGCAATGAGTGGTTCAGAAAGGGGAATATCTCTCCTTGAGGAGAGCACCAAATTGGTGTGCAGAGTTTTGAATTGCCTTTTTGCCCTCTACTAAGCATCTGCATATCACAAGGCATTATGGGAAAGGAGTTGAGATGCTCAAGTGCCCTCTATTGGATGTAACAAATCCTCAATTTGCTTTTGACCCATTGAGTCTTCAGAAAGCAAAAGGGATATTAGCCAAGCCAGTATCGCTCAGCTGCAGACAGCTGTTTCGGGGTTTTCCCCCTCATCAGTGCAGAGCAATGCTGGCTGGGTGAGAGGCAATGCGTGATTCAGAAAGGTAACATCTCTCCTTGAGGAGAGCACCAAATTGGTGTGTAGAGTTTTGAATTGCCTTTTTGCCCTCTACTAAGCATCTGCATATCACAAGGCATTATAGGAAAGGAGCTGAGAAGCTCAAGCACCCTCTACTTGATGTAACAAATCCTCAATTTACTTTTGACCCACTGAGTCTTCAGATAGCAAAAACGATATTAGCCAAGCCAGTATCGATCATCTGCAGACAGCTGTTTCGGGGGTTTTGCCCCTCATCAGTGCCGAGCGATACTGGCTGGCTGGGTGGGAGGCAATGAGTGGTTCTGAAAGGGAACATCTCTCCTTGAGGAGAGCACCAAATTGGTAGTAATTCTAAATACAATCGAGTTGGCTGCCGTCTCTTAATACAGAGGATACCTCCTGGGTCTGTCCAATCCTGAGATTGCTTGGTTTACTGGTCATCTTCATTCATGTTGTCTCCAAGTTCTCGTCTCTTCTGAATCATGAAACCAATGTCCTAACCTGCTTTCATGGTGCTTCAGATGCCTGCCTAGACAATCCTTCTGGCTTTATCAGTCATATCCTGTCCCATCTAGTCCTAGAAGAAAGCCCTCATGGCACATCCTAGCCCTATCTGCAGGTCTGTATCTGGCTGCCAACCAGTGACCATGGCCTGGTCGCCACCTTGAAGAAAAGACCATACCTCCTTGTGGGTGTTAAGCAATAAATCACTTTTGGCCTTAAAGAGGGTGTTCCCATCATGTCTGATGGCATGTCGATAGGATATGCCATCTAAATCCGATAGATTCAACCTCTGGGGGCCACACCTATTTTGGGAATGGGCCCCCGAAAGTGTCAGCTCAAAATGGAGGGCTGGTTGCACTTGTACACGACTCGTGCAAACCTTGTCCAAGTCAGCTGTATATGAGGATTCTGAACCAAGGATATGGATAGAGTTTGCCATTAAGATCTGGTATGCCATGAAGGACTTGCATAGAGTAGAGCTGTAATGCCAGACACCGCCAGTGGGCTAGAGTGGCACTGTTTCCTGGTACTTCTAACTTGAGACTCAACCCTTAGAGGGATGTTCCCACCATAGACTTTGATGGCACCTATCTTGGGAACAGGTTCCGGAATGTGTTGGCTAAGAATGGAGAGCTGGTTGCGCTTGCGCACGACTCTCCATTTTGTTCTATGGGAGTTGTGAGTGTAGGTGAGCAGTGCGTGTTCAACTGCACTTAGAACTCCCATAGAATAGAATGGAGAGTCGTGTGCAAGCGTGACCGGCTCTTCATTCTGCATCAACACTTTTGGGGGCCCGTCCCCAAGACAGATGCAGGTCCCACCTCTGATAGTTTGTTCTCCATTCTGTTCTATGGGAGTTCTGAGTGCAGTAGAATACATGGTTCGTCTGTACTATGAACTCCCTTAGAACAAAATGGAGAATGTGCGCAAGCGCAACCAGCTCTCCATTCTAAGACAACATTTTCACGGCCCCTTTCCCTAGACAGATGCAGGTCCTAATCCTATCTGCGGCTCTCAGAGGTGGGACCAACACCTATCTTGGGAACAGGCCCCAGAAAGGGTTGTCTCAGAATGGATAGGTTTGCGCTTGCGCAGAACTTGCCATTCTGTTCTATGGTAGTACGACCAAACATACTGCTCCCCTGTACTCTGAACTCCAGTTGAACAAAATGAAGATCGTGCATAAACGCAACCAGCTCTCCATTCCAAGCCAACACTTTCAGGAACCTGTGCTTAAGATAGTTGCCACCTAAGTCTATGGTGGGAACACCTCTTTAAAGGGGTTTTCTTATGAGGCTGTTTCACTGAGTCACAAACAGTTTTACACTCGGCCTGTCTCCTGTGTGTGTGGGGTTCTATAAGGCTATGTTCACATGGTGTAATTGCGGGACGCATTTCGCCCGCAATTATGCCGTGTGTACGGGGGCGGGGGGCCGGCAGCCCACCGGACCCATAGACATTCATTATTCACGGCGCGTATACGCTGTGAATAATTGACATGTCACTTCTCTCCCCTCTCGATGAGAACTGTGGATTACCGTAATGACTGGGACGTATCTCGCCCCGAATTTAGCGCAGTACGGCGCGAGATACGGGGGGAGATACGTCCCAGTGTAAGCCGTGTGACTATAGCCTAACAGTGATTGGCATATTTAGCCTCTCTGTAAGTAGCTGAGCATTTACACTGGCAAGTGCAGAAGATGTTCTCTTCAGTAAACACAAGGGACATGTGCTGTGAGGACTGAAAACAATGACTTATCTATTAGAAAGTCCAGAACTCAGTCCATCCATGGTGATGTCGTTCCCTGCTCTGATCAAATAGCGGAGTTATGGTCAAGGAACCGGATATCCATAGGAACCTGGTTGCACTCAGAGCATATAAAATGTCTCTTATCTCATGAATAAAGTAAAATCTATTGACCAATGTATTGAGAAAAAAAATCTTCATTTAACTGTCCCTTCATGTTGAAAGCTAATCTTTGTCGTGAGAAAACCCGTTTAAGGATTGAGCCTCTAGTTAGACGTACCATAACAGTATTTTTTTTTTCCTTGGGAAACAGTGCCACTCTTGCCCGTTGGCGGTGTCTGGGATTACAGCTCTGCTCCGTTCAAGTCATTTATGTCATAGCAGGTCCTATCAATATCCTTGGTCCAGAATCCTCATATCAGCTGACTGGCCAGGTTCTTTCTAATGGTGACTAGCGCACCAGGATTTTGTCGATTGGGTTTTCTTTAAATAGATTCTGCTTTAGGACCAGACATAAACTGAGCTGGAAAACAACAGCTCCTCTGTCTTGGCGGTTATTGCAGTCGGGCTCTTGCTTGCCGGAGTGTATTGCTTGCCGGAGTGTATTGCTTGCCGGAGTGTATTGCTTGCCGGAGTGTATTGCCTGCCGGGAGTGTATTGCTTGCCGGGGTGTATTGCATGCCGGTGTGTATTGCATGCCGGAGTGTATTGCCTGCCGGGTGTATTGCCTGGGGGGGTTTTATTGCCTGCGGGGGTGTTTCGTGGGGGTTGCCGGGAGTGTATTGCCTGCCGGGGTGCATTGCCTGCCGGGGTGTATTGCCTGCCGGGGGTGTATTGCCTGCCGGGAGTGCGTTGCCTGCCGGAGTGTATTCCCTTGCCGGGGTGTATTGCCTGGCGGGGGTGTATTGCCTGCCGGGGTGTATTGCCTGCCGGGGGTGTATTGCCTGCCGGAGTGTATTGCCTGCCGGGGGTGTATTGCCTGCCGGGAGTGTAGTGCCTGCCGGGAGTGTGTTGCCTGCCGGGAGTGTGTTGCCTGCCGGGAGTGTGTTGCCTGCCGGGAGTGCGTTGCCTGCCGGGAGTGTGTTGCCTGCCGGGAGTGTGTTGCCTGCCGGGAGTGTGTTGCCTGCCGGGGGTGCGTTGCCTGCCGGGGTGCGTTGCCTGCCGGGGTGTATTGCCTGTCGGGAGTGTGTTTCCTGCCGGGAGTGTATTGACTGCAGGGGGTGTAGTGCCTGCCGGGTGTGTATTGCCTGCCGGGGGTGTATTGCCTGCCGGGGGTGTATTGCCTGCCGGGGGTGTATTGCCTGCCGGGGGTGTATTGCCTGCCGGAGTGTATTGCCTGCCGGGGTGTATTGCCTGCCGGGGTTGATTGCCTCCCGGGGTGTTTGCCTGCCGGGGTGATTGCTTTGCCGGGGGTGTATTGCCTGCCGGGGGTGTATTGCCTGCCGGGAGTGTCTTGCCTGCCGGGGGGTGTATTGCCTGCCGGGGGGTTTGTATTGCCCCTGGGTCGTTGCTCCGGGGGTGTATTGCCTGCCGGGGTGTATTGCTTGCCTATTGATTCCTGCCCTATTTTGTGCGGGGGTTGTTTCCCTTTTGGGGGGTTTGTATTGTCCTTGCCGGGGGTTGTGATTGTTTTTGGGAAGTGTTGAACATTTTTTGTTTTCGCTCTTCTGCGCTCCCGTATGCCTTGGGTTTATGAGCCGCACCTCCCCTGTATCTGATCAGAGCTCTGGACACTGTTTTTGGAAAAATATCATCTGCATTCAGGCTAAAGACCTTCTGCAAATGCTTTTCTTCTGTCGTTTGTAAGCATAGACTTAGGTGAAGGTGGGGCAACATTGAACCAATGATCTGGTTTGTGGTCATCTTGCCCACCTGTGTTTAGGCCACCTTGTCAATGGCAGGTGGGCTTCAACAGTTGTGAACTTAGAACCTCAAAATTTTTCATGTTTTCTAAGAAGCAGAAATGCTTTTCCAAAAATTCCTATGTTCTTTTTGGTAGTTTTTTTTTTTTAGTGCTAGTAGAGTGCTGCTACTGATATTGGATTGTGTTTGTATGTTGCTGCCACACCAGTGTGCACCTATGCTTTTTTCCAAACATTTTTTGGATGTGCAAAACCAAATATTGTTATGGGGGAGTGACTGCCCCTCTTTGGTTTTTTTGCACTCCACCCACCTGCACAGGTTTTACTATGCAGAGTAGCTTGTAGCTGGAATCTTCTCTCCCTGAAATGTGGAGGTCTGAATGGGCACCAAGAGAGGTGACAATAGAGTAGGTTACCACCTGTACTGCGGTCGCCTTGCTGCTTGGAGGTGGGCTGATACAATTTTGATCAAAAATTTTTCATGTATTCTAAGTAGCAGAAATGCTTTTCCAAAACTTTTTTGGCAGTTTTTTTAGTGCTAGTAGAGTGCTGCTGATATTGGATTGTGTTGGTATGTTGCTGCCACACCAGTGTGCACCTATGCTCATTTTTTTCCAAAACATTTTTGGGATGTGCAGACAAAACAATGTTTTCTAGACTGACTGTATGAGGGAGTGGGTTCCCCCTCTTTGGTTTTTTTGCACTCCACCCACCTGCACAGGTTTTTAAATCAATGCAGATTAGCTTGTAACTGGAATCTACTCTCCCTGAAATATGGAGGTCTGAACAGGCACCAAGAGAGATGACAATAGTGTAGGTTCCCACCTGTATTGAGGTTGCCTTGCTGATTGGAGGTGGGCTTAAACAGTTTTGATAAAAAATGTGAACTAAGAACCTCAACATTTTTCATGTATTCTACGTAGAAGAAATGCTTTTCCCAAAAATTCCTCTGTTCTTTTTGACCAGATACATTGCTGTTTTGATTTTGCTTTGTTTTGGAGATAAAGATGATTTTATCTGTTCACAAGTTTCTCTTGGTTACCAACCATCTCTTGGGGCGGCTACCCAAAAGTTGTCTATGGATAGGCAGCCTTAGCTTGGGTAGGGGTATTTAGGGACTCATTAGGTGTTTCCCTTTTGCATATGTAATTTTATCGTTATTAATAAAAGTAAAATTTTATTATCTCAGTCCAAGGTATTTACACTGTTGTTGCCATTTTAATTAAAGCATGTTTTGATATTACTTTGCTTTCTGTATTCAGTGGCAGGCCTGTACCCCCTATCAATTTATGGGGCAGCATTTGTTGTTTCTTACTGACCATCTCTCCCTCTCTCTTTCTTATCTGATTACTCCAAGCTGCTGTTGTCTGACCATGGTGATTCAATCCCTGATGATTCTAATCAGCTTGTTTACCTAAGTTAATGGAAAGTTTTATCCTAAGAGATCTGTAGCCTTGTGCATTAGAGATTATAAACCTCCAGCACTCTTTTCACTGTAACAGGAATAGCAAAGCTGATTTGCCAGTCATTGCTATAGAACCACCCACAAACCTGAAATCTGTCCTTTATAACCCGACTCTAACACCAGATCCTACTGGCCCTAGTCTTTCCTTGAAGACATCCCTAACAATGTGGAGATGGATTGATTTATGAATCCAGAAGTAAAACTCCAAACTAACCTACCCATAAGAAATAGCTTTCCCTAAATCTGTGCTTTATAACCTCAGGCGCACCACTGACCCTACTGGCTCTAGTCTTTACTTGAAGAAATCCCTAACAATGTCCCTCAGCTATGTTGATCCTAACTAAACAGCACAGAACCACCAAACACTGAACACAGTGAAATCCTGACATAGGACAGAAGTAAGACCCCAAACGCACCTAACCGTAACCAATAGCTTACCCTAAATCTGTCCTTTCTACCCCGACTCTCACACCAGACCCTACTGTCCCTATTCGGTACTTGAAGTCTTCCCTTACGATTTGATGATTGATTGATTAATCCAGAAGTAAGACTCCAAACTAACCAAACCATAAGAAATAGCTGTCCCTAAATCTGTCCTTTATAACCCCTAACCTAGACCTACTCCAATTTTCCTGAAGACAACCCTAAAAATGTCCCTCAGCTATGTTGATCATAACTAAACCGCACAGAACCACCAAACACTGAACACAGTGAAATCCTGACATAGGACAGAAGTAAAGCAAACCGAGAACTAACGACAAACAAGGCTCTGACTAACTTGGTACAGAAAAGTAAACCAGAAGAAGACACAACAGGACTACCCTGTTTCCCAGAAAATAAGACATAGTGCATTTTTTTGATGCAGTTCAGAGTTTGGCTGCTTCTGCTGATGTCTGTGATGAAATCACTACAGGATGTTAATACATGTTAGTGTTTTGTTCAACAATAAATGTGAATTATTTTTAATAGAAATATAAAACATCCCCTAAAAATAAGTCTTAGCTCGTCTTTAGGAGCAAAAATGTATATGACACGGTCTTATTTTCGGGGATACACGGTATGTAAGATGCTAAAAATAGAGTGCAAGCGGATCACAAGACTTTGACTCTCAGCCTAACAGTATACTCTGCGCCAGCTGCCAAGTGAAACTCGGCTTTATAGAAGACTAGCAATAAACCATTACCAGTTAAGTGACACAAATGCCACATGGTCAGCTGATAGTCCTGAGAATTGTTTGAGGAAATTGCATAGCGACTGCCTCATCTCATCTACTAAGCAGGAGAAGAAGAAAGGGCCCCGTATGTAAGATACTAAAAATAGAGCGCAAGTGGATCACAAGACTTTGGCTCTCAGCCTAACAGTATACTCTGCGCCAACTGCCAAGTGAAACTCGGCTTTACAGCGGGCTAGCAATAAACCACTTAAATGACACATATGCAACATGGTCAGCTGATAGTCCTGAGAGTTGTTTGAGGAAGTTGCATAGCCACTGCTTCATCTCCTCTACTAAGCAGGAGAAGAAGAAATGGCCTCCAGACACCCCCAAAACCTACTGAGCTCCTACAATAGAATGGATCATCATCTTCAAGATATTGGGGGAGATCTATTAAGCAGAAGGCACCAGAATTCTTGTTCCATTTGTGTGCTCTATACGCCACGTGCCAAATTTTTGACGTATTTTAGATATTTATAAACCTCATTAGACCCAAAATCCTCTATCTAACTCGAGTCGTAAAATGTGCCAGGTTTATTAAGGATTTTTTTTTTATTCCTCTTGGGGATAAATTATATAGTAAAGCAAGCCAGGTGGTGATGACACCTTGATCAATTTGGCAAATTTTCAGTCTAGGTGTAAGATCCTGCAGCACAGTGCTGAAGAGTAAGTGGTGGGGACAGTAGGGCTCCTAAAATGCTAATCAGCTGCTCAGCAGACCCTGAACCAGCAGGGGTCTGCTGAGTGATTTGACATTGGCTCTGAAAGCCAAGATGCTTGGCAGATGTGTAGAGCATTGTGCATGGTTTATAGCCAGTGATCACCCACCATGTCATCCAAAAGTGACCGTTCCCACACGGAGATTACACAGTGATCTGTTTAGGTACAGAAGACCATGGGGTTGTTATTGCTGAAATTCTTATTTTGGTGCCAGTCTAGCGGTATAATTTTCGCAGAATATTTTTGTGGTTGACTGGCAAAGGCTAAGTCTACACTGCAAGCGCCAAAATGCCGTCCAAAATCCGAGGGCACATTGACACTTTCAGGACCACGGTTTTTGACGTAGATGTGCGCAAAAGCCTCGGTCGGTTTTATAATTTCCTGTCGGCCATGTACATTCAATGTATGGGGCCGATGGCAAATCCGAACAGAATCCGGCGGAATAGAGAACATGTTGCATGTTCCGCCAAATTTTAAACCAGACGGTAAAAAAATCCATGGTTTATAGACTACGGCAGGGATATTTCATTGCCGTCGGGTGCTGTTGGATTTTTTGCGGATTCAGAATACTGACTACGTAGAAAATCCAGCGGTAAAGCTGTGCCCTATAGATACAGCCCAGGCCTCCTCAAACTGCGGCCATCCAGCTGTTGGGGAAACTACAACTCCCATCATGCATTTCTATCATCTGCAACAGCGGGAATGATGGGAGTTGTCGTTTCCCAACAGCTGGCGGGCCGCAGTTTGAGGAGGCCTGATAAAGCCTAACAAGTCGCCCAATAAGTAACCAGATGCTGGTTGTCGTGAGTATTCGTTCTCATGTGTCTGATCTACAGCTCTCTTGGATTTTTTTAGGCTGTAGACCAGGCATCCTCAAACTGCGTCCCTCCAGCTGTTGGGAAACTACAACTCCCCTCATTCCCGCGGCTATAGATTATATAAATGCATGACGGGAGTTGTAGTTTCCCCAACAGCTGGAGGGCCGCAGTTTGAGGATGCCTGTTATAGACTAAGGACGACATGTCCCAACTCGCCAACGCCAGTTTTTTGGTCAATTTTGCGCCAAACCCACTTTTGACGCCATATTCTTGTAGTAAATGAACTGTCGTACACCAAAACTAGGCGCATTATACGCCGGGCACGGCACTTTGTAATGCGCCGAAATATGGAGCACTGTGCGCCCCCGTCGGGCAACGCACCTCGATAGACGCATTACATATACTACCAATGATATGCTATGCGCCGCGAGTTGCACAATGCGCCTTTTTTGATGCAGCACGCCTTTTTTAGGCGCATTAAGGTATTCCTGATGCCAGATTTTAGAAAGTATCGGACTTTCAGGCGCACTTTACACTGATTTAATGCACCTAAAGCTGGCATGGATACGCCACTTTTCGGACGTGTCGCCCTTAGTCTAAAGTAAAAACATAGGGCCACGTGTATGAATACTGTCTAGGTCTAAAACACACTTTGTTGCTCATAGCAACCAATTAGAGCGCCCCTTTAATTACATATAGTGCTATGGAAAAATGAGAGAGGCGCTCTGATTGGTTGCTGTGGGCAGCAAAGTGAGTTTTAGACCTAGACAGGTTTCATACATGTGGTCAATAAGTTTTGCAGGTGCTGAGTCCATCAATGCTGGACCATCACCAGTACATCTTTTGCAGATGAGAGCTAAAGAAGACCTGTGACATCTCCTGAAAGGTCTGTTTTAGTAAATCCTTGTGGCTTCTATTTCACATAGACATTACCTATTGATGGGCCCAATATCGGAGCCTTTTTGAACACCCCTCCCCCCTCCAGTTTCCCGCGTGGAGCGTACGTACGGTAACGTGTGACTTTTAGGACTTGTAGGAGGAGAACGCCGTCCTCGAAGGCTTCCAGGTCTGCTCTTCTAGGCACTTGGACTATTATGTAACGTGGCTGTGCAGTAACCATTACCAAGCCCGTGGTATCGATCAGCTGCAGAGCAAACGGCAAGTAAAGCAAGGGGTGCGGGGAATCCGGTTTGGATTGAATTGTGCATTGCAGATCGTCCTTGAACTTTTGCTTAGCAACGGTGCTGAGCCTTCTGATAAAAGCATGGACGTCGCCATGTTTTAAGCCATTTGGAATGCTTTTGTGTTTTTTAAGCCTACAATTTATAGGTGAGCACGGAAAATACACCAGTTATAGTGAACTCGAGAGGACTAATTAACTATTTGTGGAGTCCTTACAACAATTCAGAGTTGCTGTCTGTGCTGCAGAATTGCACTGGTCTAGCTGGTGACAGGAGGCTGCAGCCATTTTGCTGACTATGGGCAAATAGCTTTGGTCACCTGGTCACTGGACATGCATGTTGGTGTATTAAAGCTACGGTATAATATTGCGTTCTAAGGAGAGCTGGGTGGAGGTTTTCCACAAAATACATATATCAACTAATATGTACATTATACCCCCACTGATCACTAGCATGGGGGGGTTCTAAGGCCCTATTGTCCCCAATTTGATGGAGTGGTAGAGCATGTGCCCCCCTTTATTTAGAAGGACTGGCAAAAGCTGGCAGTGCCATAACATCAGACACTTTAAAAATCCTTTAAAGGGAATATGTCGCCAATTATTATTTTTTTTTTACTATTAAATCAAGCCCCTGATCCATATTCTTTTCCTCTCAGTCGTTTTTATTTCCTGATTGTAGATTTTCTCATTCGCCGTCTAATATTGATTGTGGGGAAGACATTCTTGCTTGCACTGCTTTAACAGCAGTCAGAGAGATACTTGACAGCAGCTTCTAGCACATATGATTCTTAAGACAGACTCTGTCCCATAGACTTGTATAGGAGAGTTTTCACTGTGAAGGCAGGGGGAGCTGTGACATCCCCTCTTGTGGATTCTGTGTTATCTGTACACAATGGCGTCTCCTTTCAGGTTGACCCTCTTTGTGCTGATAATGAGCACACTGCTGAAAAGCTCTCTAAACAGAACAGGAAGTGTCAGACTATTATTAGGCCTAGTGGCCAAAGTGAAAACTGCAGGACTTAAGAATTATTAAAAAAATACTGAAATTGATATGGAAAATTAAAAAAAAATAACCAAAAATTCTTACAAAATGTGTTTAACATAAAAATGTGAGGTAAACAAGAAGTCATTTTTTGATGACACATTCCCTTTATGTGAGTTTTCCCATCTGACTGTTTCACAGAGCTGGCCCTTCAAAGCCAGCTTCAGGATCTCACTTCCTGTTCAGGCTGTGGGCTGTTCTTTAGCTTTAGGCTCCCACTTCTTGGTCTGGCTGTGGGTAGTTCTACATCTTAAGGCTGTGGCCGGTTCCACAGCTTCAGGCTCCTACTTCCTGTTCAGGCTATGAGTGGTTTAACAACTTCAGGCTGTGGCCGGTTCCACAGCTTCAGGCTCCTACTTCCTGATGAGGCTATGAGTGGTTTAACAACTTCAGGCTGTGGGCGGTTCCACAGCTTCAGTTTCCTACTTCTTGTTCAGGTTGTGGGCTGTTCTTCAGCTTCAGGCTCCCACTTCTAGTTCAGACTGTGGGTGGTTATACAGCTTCAGGCTCCCACGTCCTGTTCAGGCTGTGGGTGGTTATACAGCTTCAGGCTCCCACGTCCTCTTCAGGCTGTGGGTGGTTATACAGCTTCAGGCTCCCACGTCCTCTTCAGGCTGTGGGTGGTTATACAGCTTCAGGCTCCCACGTCCTCTTCAGGCTGTGGGTGGTTATACAGCTTCAGGCTCCCACGTCCTCTTCAGGCTGTGGGTGGTTATACAGCTTTAGGCTCCCACGTCCTCTTCAGGCTGTGGGTGGTTATACAGCTTCAGGCTCCCACGTCCTGTTCAAGCTGAGGGTGGTTCTACAACTTCAGGCTCCCACTTCCTGTTCAGGCTGTGGGTGATTCTCCAGTATGGTTGCATATCCCTTCTTTTTCTAGCTAAGCCTGTTAGAGGGACGGGTTTTAACAGCAGGACAAATGGCTACAGAGCTCTAACGGGTTGAGGTTTATCAGTAAGAAACATAAACAAAGTGCTACTGATAAGACACAGCACCTCTTTCTGTCCTAGCAGTGGCCGGGATGATGTATGTTGCAGGATGGGGGGGACGTTGAGAGTAGCCATGAACTATTGATGGTGTATGGCTACTCTTATGGAGCACAAGGCTAATAATGTTACTGTTCTCCTCCAGTTTTTTATTCCAATGGGATGTACACAAGGTATTCTGTTAAAGGGCCACTCTGACAAAATCTACTTTGTCAAGTCAAGTGCGCGTTCAAAGTGGCCCTTGACACCTGGCTTCCCTCTTTTTGGTCTTTTAATAACATGTTTGACTCCTGCACCGCTCTGCACCTGACCAGGCGCTTTTGAATTTGTTAACGAAGTCCTTTTTTGTCGTAGTTTGGCGCTGTAATTTCAGCCTTCATTATAAGAGACAACCGTTGGGTTGTGATATAAACAGTGTTCTTCCTCTAGTTTTCTGCAGGATCTTTATCCAAGCGTTACATGCTCAACAACTTACCCTCAGGCAAGAAAGTGTCTCCCTACATAAGAGCCTTCACAAACCAACCTGCCGAATTCCTGAGCTGAGAATGCAGCATTGGGCACTGAAGACTTGAGGTTTTTTTGAACATCTTCTTTTTCTTTTTATTCTTTTGACTGATATAGAAGAATCAGTGCTAAAGTCGTTACTATAATTTTTGATACTGGAGGGTGTTAAAGTAATCATTTTGGTCAGACTCAAATCATCTAGTAGGGGGGTTCACTTTGGTTTTCTAATTAGTATAGTGCGCTTGAGAAAGAAGAGTTAAAACAAACACAAGAAACTTTTCAGGGCCAAGGGAATCTCCCCCCTCCCCCCTCCCCCCCGAAACAAAGACCCCAAGTTTTATTTATAGAAGTTAATCCAAAAAGATAAGGAGTCAGGCAGAGAGCCAATCTCTTATTAATACATTAGAACAGGAGTGTCAAACTGGCGGCCCTCCAGCTGTTGGGAAACTACAACTCCCATCATGCCCACTATTATAGATTATACAAATGCATGATGGGAGTTGTAGTTTCCCAACAGCTGGAGGGCCGCCAGTTTGACACCTGTGCATTAGAAACTCTGCTGTTAATGCAGAGATCTTTTAACCAATTAGTCGAGGCAGAAGACCACAACCATATTTGGTATAAGGTGTTCTGGAATGTCATACACTATATATGTATATAGTAGCTTCATAAACCCCGCCCATGTACTACACCATGTTATAATGTATCATTTCCTAACTACTATGTACGGGCTATTACTTACATCAACCATAAGAAGCACTTTATATTGTTCACCACTTCCATAAGGGTGTTATTGTAATGTAACGGTTCTGTAATGTACAAGATTTTTGATTACTGGGTAGCTCTCATTCCCAATGGTCATCGTCAGCCCTTTTTAGAGGCAACAGAGGACTATCTTTAGTCACCAAGTCTTCATGGGTACGTACAGATTGTCCTTGCTCTCTATACCCTCCTCTTACTCCTTTCTCTTCCCAGCACAATTTTCTCTTCCTTTGGGAAATGTATTTGCGGATCAGCAGCGGCTCTATCCCACGCTGATACCGCCGGGTGTTAGCTACAATTAGCAGCGATCCCGCTACACAACTCCTAGACGACACCAGCCCGGACCCATACATCCATGTGGCTTAATGTACCATTTGTTCGTTCCAGGGATCGGTGTATTCCAGGAGGGGGAACATCAATAACCGATGCAAAATGGTGACGATAAATGGTACAGAATGGAGAGAGGACCCTGCCGGCGAGGGCTTACAATCTACAAAGAAGGTGGAAAGTAACAGAAGGTGAGGGGCAGACATGCTTGTGGGGTGGTATAGTGGCAGCAGGGTGATGGTAGGTTGTAGGCAATCCTGAAGAAATGGGTCTTCAGGTTTTTTGGGGGGGTTAGTGACGGTGAGGAGAGTTTAATGTGTTAGGGCAGTGAGTTCTAGAGTTTGGGGGAACCACGGGAGAAGTCTTGGAGATGGTTGTTTGAGGAGCTGACACGGGGAGAGCAGAGCAGAATGTCCTGGAGGAGCAAAGATTGCATGAGGGGAGGTATTTAGAGATTCAAGCAGAGAGGTATGAACAGAAGAGGTTATGGTCAGGGCCATCTTTTCCATTGGGCACACTAGGCAGTTACCCGGGGGCCCCACAAGTATAGGGGCCCCAAGTGGTGTATGTATGTCCCATGAATACAAGAAACATACCCTGGATCCCTTGGTTGGCTTTCTTTAACGGTCTGTGTGTTTTTAGGATGTACAAACAGTTACATGGTGAAGAAGGAAGCCAAAGGCTCCCGGCCCTGCCAAATAGTCTTGTAGTCTGCAGGCTAGCGATGTTCAAACATAAGTGGCACGATAATACGGGTGTGCTTGTTGGAGGGGGGGGGGGGAGGGGACGAGCTCGTGGCATGGCCAAGTGTGACGTCATATATTTGGCAGGGCCCACTGCAGTGCTATGCCCAGGGGCCCATAATTCTGTTAAGATGGCTCTGGTTATGGTTAGCGCCTTGTAGGTCGGGTGGTTTAATAGAGTGCACCACCGGTTCAGTTAAATGCCCCTCCCCTTTCACCTCCTTAGTAGGGAGCTTGACATCTTGGATGGTGACCTGGTTGCCCTGGTAAGGGTTTTAGCGCCTTAATGACCGCCCGCTGACTTTAGACGTCGCTGCAGACATCGGAGTTTGCGGCGCCCGGCGCCGCAATTGCGCTGGGATCAGGGCTGTACTACACACTGTACTACACAGCCCTGATCCCAGAGCATCCTCTGCGAGCACCGGGTAGCGGAGGAAACCTCCGGTGCTTTAACCCTTTGATTGTGGCGGTGCGTTACCGCAGCGCAATCAGAGGCGTCCCCTGCTCTGTCGGGTGATCGGAACGCCCGGTGACCCGACAGAGCTCGGGGGACGGCTGCACAGTCAGTCCTGGGGACCTAGAGTAGCCCCAAAGCTGTCTGTGTAAGAAGCCAGCGATCAGGGCAGACTGTGTGCGGTCCTGATCACTGCCTGTGTCAAAGTGACACAGATTAGCATGTATTAGCATATATGAATATGCTAATACATTACTAAGTCTAAAAAAAAAAAAAAAGTAAAACAGTTCTCCCTTCATGGGAGTAAAAAAAAAAAAACTTAAAAGTGTAAAAAAAAAAAAATAAAAAAATAATGAAAATGAATATTTAATAAAAAATAATTGTGCATAAATTTCACACACAAAAAAACCTACACATATTCGGTATCCACACGACCGTAATAACCTGTAGAATTAATCTAACAAGTTATTAAGTGTGAAATGTGAATAGCAAAATAAAAAAAAAAAAAACTTTAAAAAAAAAAAAAAAAATACTGCAATTATTTATAAGTGAACTTAAACTATTCCCCCCATAAAGTACAAATGGTCTCGAATAAAACGAGGCCTCATCCAACTGCGTCATTGAAAAAATAAAAAAGTGACAACTGTTGAAACGCAAGGAGGCAAAAACTAAAAAAAAAAATGTTCTGGTCATTAACTACTTTTCAGGTGTTGGAAGGGGATTTGCCAGGACTTGAGTTCCTTACCTCCTTTATCAGCACAAAGTAGAATATAAACAAATCATGCTGAGTCATGAAAGCTGCAGGGCTGAGAGGGAGGGGGTGAGAAAGGAGTGAGGAATAAGGGAGCGTCTCAAAACTTAAAGGAGTTGTCTCCCTTCAGAGTTTCAGAGAATGCATGAATGTAATACTCTGTCACTTCCTGGTTCAGACTGACTCATTTGCATACAGCTCCATGCTTGTACAGCTCCTTGCCATGCTGAGCTTTCAGATGCTAATTAGATCAGATTAGCTTCTCAAACTACTAACAGGACTTCTTATCTGATCGCCAAAACAAAAGCCCTAATTACAGTTCTGTTTATTTTACATAAATCAAGCTTTTTACTGCTGAGCAGCACAGGACACTGCCATGACCTGTGTGATGACATCACTCACTGTTATCTCATTGAACAAACAGCAGGGGGAGAATTGTTTACAGGTCAGTTACTGAGGGAACTGAAATAGCCAGGGAGGTCATAAATTCACTTGTATCTGCTTAGGGAAAACAGAGGAACAAAGCACTATATTTGGAAAATGTCTTTATTTTGTGTTCCCTACAATTTGAAAGCTATTCTTTGTAGCGAGACAACCCCTTTAACTGAAATAACAGTACTACAGTGGATCCTCAATACAGCAAGACACAGGCTCATACACTGCACTTTCTCCCCAGTCCCTTGAAGCTCATTCATTTTCCCTGTCATCAGATAAGTGTTTCACAAGCGCAGCCTGTCAGGTCCCCTGGTCCTGTCTAATGTAAACTGTCAGGAAACTAAGGGGAACTGAGCAGTGCTGTAGCTCTCAGAGGCTTCACTTTTTGTAATCGCATATATTTAGAAAAGTGATTAAATACCCAGTTTGGGGGATCCCACGTCACCATTACATCGTGGCAAAACCCCTTTAACCCCTTAAGCCGAACGGCCTGAAAAGTAGTTAATGACCAGAAATTTTTTTTCGTTTTTGCCTCCTTGCGTTTAAACAGTTGTAACTTTTTTATCTTTTCAATGACGCAGCTGTATGAGGCCTCGTTTTATTCGAGACAAGTTGTACTTTATGGGGGAATAGTTTAAGTTCACTTATAAATAATTGCAGTATTTTTTTTTAATTTTTGTAAAAAAATTTTTTTGTTTTTTTTTATTTTTTTACACTATTCACATTTCACACTTAATAACTTGTTAGATTAATTCTACAGGTTATTACGGTTGTGTGGATACCAAATATTTTAATAATTTTTTGTGCGTGTAATTTATGTACAATTATTTTTTATTAAATATTTATTTTTTTTTATTTATTTTTTTATTCTTTTTTTTTTTTACTTTGTATGGGTTTTTTTTTGTACTTTTTTTTTTTTTTTTTTTTTTTTACTCCCAGGAAGGGAGAACGGTTTAACATTTTTTAATTTTTTTTTTTTTTTTTACACTAAGTAATGTATTAGCATATTCATATATGCTAATACATGCTAATCTGTGTCAGTTTGACACAGGCACTGATTAGGACAGCACACAATATGTCCTGGTCACTGACTTCATACACAAACAACTCTGGGGCCACGCTAGGTCCCCAGAGCTGACTGTGCAGCCGTTCCCCGGGCTCTGTCGGGTCACCGGGCGTTCCGATCACCCGACAGAGCAAGAGAACCCTTTGATTGCGCTGCGGTAACGCACCGCCGCAATCAAAGGGTTAAAGCACCGGGGAGCGGAGGTTTCCGCCGCTGCCCGATGCCTGCAGGACAGCCCCGATCCCAGCGCAATTGCGGCGCCAGACGCCGCAAACTCCGATGTCTGCAGCGACGTCAAAACACGTCGCTGCAGACGAACGACCTGACATGCCCGCCGCCAAAAGACGGTGGGCGGTCGTTAAGGGGTTAAGAGTTGTGCCACCACCTGTGAGTCGATGAACAGAGCATTGTGTGGAGGAGCTTCAAATCCAAGGTGGCACCTGCTCTGCCGGGGAAAGTGGAGAGCTGGTCTTTCTGCTTCTAGACCTTGCCCATGTCTGCTCGCTATGTCTAAGCTCTCGTGGGTCGGAGGTGGCCCACACGCCTTGAATTTGACTTACGTGGTAGTTTTTGTCCTGCGAGAGCTCGTAATCCTTGGTTCTTTTCAATAAGACCTGTGGGAGAGGCAACCTCTTTTCTACTAGGACTTCAGTAGGATCCGCGTTTCGGTCCCGGGGATGTAACAAGTGACTCGAAGGGATTTGCTGAATCACGTGCGGTCCCTCGCTTGTGCCAACGGAGAGAGCCTCAAGCATCGGCTCAATAATCAATATGAATTATGTGTCTGCAGTGAATGGGAGATTCACTTAGTTGGTAAAGGAATTGACGTTTTGATAGAGAGGCCTTTTCTGTAATGCACCCAACCGTTCACTTTGTAATCCTGAGCTATGATGGCGTCTGATGAGCTATTCTTAGACGAAGCAAAATGCAATAAAAAGAAAACCCTTAATTGAATTAGAAGCGTCAAATTCTCCAATGTAGAAGTCGCAAAAGTGATGCGCTCGGGTATTAAGTTTGTTGGAGGCTTTTATCGCGTTCTGGACTTTACTGCATTGCAAAGGTCACAATTCTGCACGGTTCACCAAGAAAGGAAGTAAACATCAAAAAGAGCAGTAAAACTTACATGGAAAACGTCAATATAAAAATATACTGTCTTTTTCAAGCTCAAAATGCAGTGTTGGACCCAATTATATACAGCCCAGTCACATTATTATGACCACTTGATACTTTCGAAGTCAGTAGCACGAAGAAATTATGTTGCATAAGGTGAGTGATAGGCTGTCTGCACATACATTCCTCGTTGTGGTCATCGGCAAAAGGGCAGACGGATGTCACTGCACCTCTGCTAACCCTACTGTGTATGGGGCCCCGGAGCAGACGGATGTCACTGCACCTTGCTAAACCCCCACTGTGTTTGGACCCCGAGCAGACAGAATGTCACTGCACCTCTGCTAACCCTACTGTGTATGGGGCCCGGAGCAGATGGATTGTCACTGCCCCCTCTGCTAACCCTACTGTGTATGGGGCCCCGGAGTAGAGGGATGTCACTGCACCTCTGCTAACACTACTGTGTATGGGGCCCCGGAGTAGAGGGATGTCACTGCACCTCTGCTAAACCTACTGTGTATGGGGCACCAGAGCAAACGGGTGTCACTGCACCTCTGCTACCCCTACTGTGTATGGGGCCCCGGAGTAGAGGGATGTCACTGCACCTCTACTAACCCTACTGTGTATGGGGCCCCGGAGTAGAGGGATGTCACTGCATCTCTGCTAACCCTACTGTGTATGGGGCCCTGGAATAGAGGGATGTCACTGCACCTCTGCTAACCCTACTGTGTATAGGGCCCTGGAGCAGACTGATGTCACTGCACCTCTGCTAACCCTACTGTGTATGGGGTCCTGGAGAACGGATCTCGTGCACCTCTGGGTACCCTACGTGTATGGGCCCGGAGCATAGGATGTCACTGCACCTCTGCTAATACCCTACTGTGTATGGGGCCAAAAGAGCAGACGGATGTCACTGCACCTCTGCTAAACCTACTGTGTATGGGGCAACCGGAGCAGACGGATGTCACTGCACCTCTGCTACCCCTACTGTGTAAGGGGCCCCGGAGTAGAGGGATGTCACTGCACCTCTGCTAACCCTACTGTGTATGGGGCCCCGGATAGGGATGTCACTGCAACCTCTGCTAACCCTACTGTGTATGGAGCACCTGGAGCAGAGGATGTCACTGCACCTCTGCTACCCCTACTGTGTATGGGGCCCTGGAGCAGACGGATGTCACTAAACCTCTGCTAACCCTACTGTGTATGGGGCCCCGGAGCAGTCGGATGTCATGCACCTCTGCTAACCCTACTGTGTATGGGATCCCGGAGCAGACGGATGTCACTGCACCTCTGCTAACCCTACTGTGTATGGGGCCCCGGAGCAGTCAGATGTCACTGCACCTCTGCTAACCCTACTGTGTATGGGGCCCCGGAGCAGATGGATGTCACTGCACCTCTGCTAACCCTACTGTGTATGGGGCCCTGGAGCAGAGGGATGTCACTGCACCTCTGCTAACCCTACTGTGTATGGGGCCCCAGAGCAGACGGATGTCACTGCACCTCTGCTAACCCTACTGTGTATGGGGCTCCGGAGCAGACGGATGTCACTGCACCTCTGCTAACCCTACTGTGTATGGGGCCCCGGAGCAGACGGATGTCACTGCACCTCTGCTAACCCTACTGTGTATGGGGCCCCGAGAGACGGATGTCACTGACCTCTGCTAACCCTACTGGGTTTGGGGTCTCGGAGCAGACGGATGTCAGTGCACCTCTGCTAACCCTACTGTGTATGGGGCCCGGAGCAGACGGATGTCACTGCACCTCTGCTAACCCTACTGTGTATGGGGCCCCAGAGCAGACGGATGTCACTGCACCTCTGCTAACCCTACTGTGTATGGGGCCCCGGAGCAGACGGATGTCATTGCACCTCTGCTAACCCTACTGTGTATGGGGCCCCGGAGCAGACGGATGTCACTGCACCTCTGCTAACCCTACTGTGTACGGGCTCCGGAGCAGACAGATGTCACTGCACCTCTTTACTTTGTGGTAAAACCCCTTTAAAATTTTGGACCTTTTGTAGGCTAGCAGTAAACATATGGATCATGCCTTGATGTAAACTCGTATAGGTAACAATTCCTTGTGCAGTTGGGCAAAAGGAAAGATTTGTAAGTGCGAGAGACACCGTCCTCTTATTTGAGCAACCGTTGTCCCTCTTGTCTGACCGGTGGCTCATCAAAAGAGCTAGCCTTACTCAAGGTCACCTTGCAATAAGCTTGACGTGTCTGCCATTACTCTATCTCATTAGCAGTGACCTATCTACCACATCACTGGAGTTTTAAAGATCAATGTCAGATTGCGGACATGACCTGAAGACACGTTCAAGCTGCATTATTTGGTATTTTAGGTGTTAAACTGCAAAATTATGAAATGTGTAGACCAGGGATGGACAAAATACTATAGATTTGAAATTCTGAACTTTTTGTAGATTAGTCGTAAACTATGTGGTAAAGTTTTAGGCATACGCTTACTGCCTTGCTGTAGACACGTGAGGCAGCATTTTCTTGTTCATTTGGGCAGAAGCAAACATTAGTAAGTGTGAAAGCCACCATCCTCTAATTTGAGCAACTATTGCCCGAGCACTGCCTGTTAGACTTCTTCTCTGTGATCGGTGGCCCATCAAGTGTGAAGGCCACCATCCTCTAATTTGAGCAACTACTGCCCGAACATTGCCTGTTGGACCTCTTCTCTGTGATCAGTGGCCCATCAAGTGTGAAGGCCACCATCCTCTAATTCGAACAACTATTGGCTGAACACTGCCTGTTAGACCTCTTATCTGTGATCGGTGGCCCATCAAGTGTGAAGACCGCCGTCATCTAATTGAAGCAACTATTGCCCAAACCCTTTTTTCTGTGATCGGTGGTCCATCAAGTGTGAAGGCCGCCGTCATCTAATTCGAGCAACTATTGCCCGAACACTGCCTGTTGGACCTTTTCTCTGTGATCGGTGGCCCATCAAGTGTGAAGGCCTCCATCATCTAATTCGAGCAACTATTGCCCGAACACTGCCTGTTGGACCTTTTCTCTGTGATCGGTGGCCCATCAAGTGTGAAGGCCACCATCCTCTAATTCAAGCAACTATTGCCCGTACACTGTCTGTTAGACCTCTTCTCTGTGATCGGTGGCCCATCAATTGTGAAGGCTGCCGTCATCTAATTGAAGCAACTATTGCCCAAACACTGCCTGTTAGACCTCTTCTCTGTGATCAGTGGCCCATCAAATGTGAAGGCCGCCATCATCTAATTGAAGCAACTATTGTCCGAACACTGCCTGTTAGACCTCTTCTCTGTGATTGGTGGCCCATCAAGTGTGAAGACTGCCATCATCTAATTGAAGCAACTATTGCCCGAATACTGGCTGTTGGGCCACCGATCACAGAGAAGAGGTCTAAAAGGTAGTGTTTGGGCAATAGTTCTCGAGTTAGATGATGGCAGCCTTCACACTTGATGGGCCACCGATCACAGAGAAGAGGTCTATCAAGAGTCAACCTTACCCAAGGTCACCTTGCAAGTAGCTTGACCATTCTCCCGTTACCATATAACATTAGCAATGACCTATCCTTCACATCATTGATGGCAGATCACCGACATGACCTGAAGACAAGTTCAGGCCGCATTACTCGGTATTTCAGGTGTTCAACCGCAAAACCCGTTTACCAATGAACTTCAATTTCTGGTTCTAAAATCCTCCAGGACCTGTCTGCTGAGCGAGCGAAGCTCGTCACGTTCTTAGCAAGGATCATGCTTGTGCTGCTTTGAAGGTCATCATGACAGTCTGTAGCTCGGGGTCGTGTCTCTTGCTCGATTGTTCTTGGGGAGCTGTCAATTTGGGACTCATTGTTGCTGGGGTCCTCACCGGCGGGGAGCAGTTTTGCTCGTTGCTGGGATGCCCTGTGGTAAGCAGGCAGACTCTGTGAAGAAAACATCAAATTGTTTCATGCATCATTATGTCAGAAGATTTTAGCATTAAAAATTAATGAGCTTTTGTGGTTTCGTAAGATGTTTGAATGAAACTAATCGGAAGGAAACATGAAATTTTTATCTGCTGGGCAAGCAAAGACCGGCAGAAAATAGACCTCGCTTATCTGCTTCAGTGCTGGTCAGCACCCTTTAAAGGGTCCGTCAAGTGAGATTGCTAGAAAAGGGTAATTAAGTGAAGAAGAGAGGTAGGTTTAGCCGGCAGTGCTTAATTTAGAAGAGAAAAAAAACTTTGAGATTCTTAGTTCACACGTTTTGATCAAAAAATGCTTAAGCCAACCCCGGCTCCAACGGGATCTCAAGGCGGCTGGTCCTACTCTTGTTTTTACCTCTCACTAGATTGGGTCAACAGACCTCAATAATCCAGAGAGAAAAATAAAAAAAGCACCAACCTTGCAAGCAAACTGCACTGATATAACAAGCTGTGGAGGTGGGCGGAGTGCAAGAAACCAAAATGGAGGCATCCCTTCCTCCCTATATAAATTAAAAGCAATATATGCTAAATACAACGTATAGTTCTGCACAAAAAAACATTTATTTATATATATATTTTATTTTATATATATATATATATATTTTTATATATATATATATATATATATACATATATACATACACACACACACACACACACAACACACACACACACACACACACACACTCACACACACACACACACACACACACTACAATACCAGTGGCACACCATCAGCTAAAAGGTCTATACAATACATGGAAACCTCTAAAGAAGCATTTATGCTATCTACAATATATGAAATAAAACTTTGAGATTCTTAGTTCACATGTTTTGATCAAAAAATGCTTAAAGGGAACTTGTCACATAGGTTGTGCCCCACTTGCTGAGGGCAGAAAAAGCTAGTGACAGACATGCTGTTCCCAGCACTGTGCTCCTTATTCTGTAAAATGCAGCAGTTTTAGAGCATTTACCCCTCAAATCTTAATCATGAGCAGGTGTTAGCTCCACCCACCAAAGGCTAGCTCCGCCCACTGACAGTTATTCACATGTTTCTACCTATTCAAAGTAATAGGTTTATCAGTTGAGGTGGGCGGGGCTAGCCTCAGGTGGGCGGGTTTTTAAAAAAAAACGACACTCTGAAGGACTCTTCGAATGACTTCTGGCTGAAAACTGCAGATTTGAGCATTAAATACACAAAAACTCCAGCATCTTACAGAATAAGGGGCACAGCGCTGGAAACAGCAGGTCTGACTCTACCTTGTTCTGTATTCAGCCAGGGGGGCAAAAACTATGGGACAGGTTCTCTTTAAGCAACCCCCAGCTTACAACAGGATCTCGAAGCGGGTGGTCCTACTCTATTTTTACCTGTCACCTGAGTCAAATTCAGACTTCTCATTGGGTCAACCGACCTCCATTATCCAGAGAGAAAAATAAAAAAAAAAGCACCAACCCTGCAAGCAAACTGCACTGATTTAGAAGAGTTCTCAGGTTGATGGATGACCCTCGGAGGACACTTGTCTCTCCTTTTACACTTAATCTTAATCCGTTTGTAGTACATTGTATTTAGCCATTATCTTATTATTCCAGGGTTTTAATAATTGCCATAATAAATTCTCTTAGTGACAGCGCCACTTAGAGCAGCTAAACCCCTTTGCTTAAGTACTGACGGATCACGTTGGGAGGATTTCAGGTGAATTAAATAGGATGTGAAACTTTAAACATGGGTGTAATGCCACTAAGAAGAGACTCAGGTTAGAGGCCCAGACGGATTAATTTGCTTCCTGTCTGCTATGATTGTTCTCCAAATGTCTTCCCCTTTTATCAAGGTCTAGGTTACCAGAGGTGGACCCTTTTTTACGGCTGGATACCTGGGTAGTCCCGATACACTGATATGGGGAGCAAACACCTTGGGGAAAGTCTCTTGGTTTGGGGTCATTTAAGAGCGGGTAGATGACCTTTTTGGATAAAAATGAAGCACATTTTTACATAGAAGATTTTTAAAGGGAATGTGTCATCAAAAATTACTCACATTTTTTAGGAATTTTAAGGGGTTTTTTTTTTGTTGTCATTTTCCATATCACTTTCAATATTTTTTAGAAGAGTGAAGAAATCAGGCGTTACCTTTTAGGGGGTAACTTAAATTTTTGTTTGTGATTTTTCCCGAGGGGAAACTAGCTCCCTTTTCAAAAACTGGTTTTAACCCCCATGTCTAAGAAGAGAGCTAGTCCTCTCGAAAGTTTTACTATAAAATTTATACTCAGTTAGCCTCCAAAAGGTTTTGCCTGTTTTTCTTAAATCTTCTACTATTTTCAAATGGTTTAAAACGGTCAAAATTTACTAATCAATTTTTTTTAATTAATTTCATGTCCTGTAGTTTTCACTTTGGCCACTAGGCTTAAAATTTTTTTCTGACACTGCTGTTCTGAATAAAAAGATTCTCAGTTTTCTGTCATTATCAGCACAAAAAAGGGTCAAACTAAAAGGGAACACCAGTGTGAAAAAATATCAGAGGATCCACCAGTCGGGGAAGGAGTTTGTCACAGTTCCCCTTTTTAAACCCCCCGCACAGTGCTTTTTTCCAGGCCCCACAGAGCATGACTAAAAACTCACAATAGAAGGGGAAGGGGGACTGAGTCAATTTTAAAAGGGGTTTTTTTAAACTCCCAAGGATGCTGCTTTTTATTTTAAAAGATCTTGAAAAAACAAGTCATTTTGCAATATGTGTCCTTTAAACGTGCCCTCCCTATCCCTAGATATACCTTTTGTATGGGCTGCACAGCCCCTAAAGGTGGGATAGTACAGACCTGTTTGATCTCTCTGATAGGCTGTCAGCGTGGTTCTTATTGTTTCTGCCTGTTCTCTCCTGTTTGGTTTTCTGCATGGTATTATAGCTACAGACCTGGCTTCTACGAAAGCCTAGTAAAGCCAGTAAACCGCCCCCCTGAATTAAAATGAAACCAAAAATCAGGGGCTGAGGTGAGATGAAAACAATGAAAGAGACAACCCCTTTAAGTCCTGGGAGTTTTTTACTTTGGCCCCTAGGGCCCAAAAAATAGTCCCGACATAGCTTTCCTGTAAAAGAAAGATTCTCAGTTGTCCCGCTCATTATCAGCACAAAAAGGGTCAAACTGAAAGGAGACACCAGTGTGAAAATAATACAGGATCCCCAAATCACGAGGAATTGTCACATTTCACCCTCTCACCTTTTCCCCGGGAAAAAAGTGACTTCTTCCCCGGGCACAGGCAGGACTAGAAAACTCTCCTATAGAATTGGGAAGGAAATGAGTCATTTTAAGTCTCTTATGTGTATGAAGAAATGTGTGTGTGTGTGTGTGTGTTTTTTGTGTATATATATGTGTGTGTTTCGTGTATGTGGGGTGTGTTTTATATATATATATTTTATATATATATTAAAAAATGGTATAATATTATATTTCTATGTTTTGTTTATTAAAATTTATATTAATTTTTGTATATATGTTTTTTAAGAATTATTAAAAAAAATTGAAAGTGCTAGAAAAAAGTAAAGGGAAAAAAACCTAAAAAATTTCCCAAAAATGTGTGTAACTAAAATGGGACTTAAACAATAACTCATTTTTTGTTTACACATTCCCTTTAAAAGGGTTGGGGCTACAAAAGCCTGATTCCCCGTCAAATTTTTTTTTTTTTTTTTAAAAGTTTTTATTTTTGAAAAGTTTTGTAAAAATACAAAGTACCAAAAAGGTAAAAAAAACCAATATCTTCAAACATACAAGGATTAGCATCCCTAGAAACATATATTGCAAAGCATACAGTATTCCCCCCACCTTAGTAATGCATAAGCTCATATCAAAATTTTCAGCTATGGGGAAGTTCTACATGTACATCTACATATATACCCAGAAGCGTGGTATGAAACAAGGAGGCACCTCCTCCATCCATTCCCCAAAAAAAGGACACACCATGCAACCAGACAAGCGCACCCAAACCCACACATTCCTCCAATGCCCAGCCTCCCGCGCGGAAATTTTCCCCTTTTTTTTTTTTTTTGGGGAGCCACAACTCCTTAAAATCCCCAAAAACCCCTTTTTGTTGCCCCCCCTAGCCTGTCAGATTTTCAGTGGATTCAATATTAAAGAGAACCTGTCACATAGGTTATGCGTCCCCCTTGCTGAGGGCAGCACAAGCCAGTATCAGACCTGCTGTTTCCAGCGCTGTGTCCCTTATTCTGTAAGATGCTGCAGTTTTTGTGTACTTAATGCTCAAATCTGCAGTTTTCAGCCAGAAAAGTCATTCGAAGAGTCCTTCAGTGTCAGTTTTTTTTCAAACCCGACCAATCGGAGGCTAGCCCCGCCCACCTCAACTGACAAATCTATTACTTTGAATAGGTAGAAACATGTGAATAACTGTCAGTGGGCGGAGCTATCCTTTTGTGGGTGGAGCTAACACCTGCTCATGAATAAGATTTAAGGGGTAAATGCTCTAAAACTGCTGCATCTTATAGAATAAGGGACATAGCGCTGGAAACAGCAGGTCTGACACTAGCTTGTGCTGCCCTCAGCAAGGGGGGCATAATCTATGTGGCAGGTTCCCTTTAAGTTCGGCTGTGTAGATTTCAATAGAAAATCCATGCTGTAGTCTACAACAGGGCTCCCCATCTCCAGTCCTGACGCCCCACCAACAGGTCATGTGTTCAGGATCTCCCACAGAATGCACTGACCATAATTATATCACTTGTGCAATGCTAAGGAAAGCCAGACAACCTGACCCGTTGGTAGGGCGTGAGGACTGGAGTTGGGGACCCCTGGTCTACACAGCATGGGTTTTCAACTGAAGCCGCCGTCTGTCCAGCGGAAGATAGAAAAAGTTCTATCTCCCACCGTATACCCATCAGGTTCCCGTGCAGCCAGTGTACCGGGTCGGTGGGAAAACCGACTGCGGCTTTTGGTGCAAACCCATGCCAAAAACCGCGGTACAGCAATGTTAAAATGCCATCTGATTTTGGACAGCATTTTAACATTACTGTGTAGACCTGGGGTGTGCAACGTGGGATCTCCAGCTGTTGGGAAACTACATCTCCCATCATTCCCACCGAAACAGATTATATAAGCAGTTGGTATTTGTATTTCCCCCCCCAACACTGGGGCCGACGTTGTAGACCCCTAAGGCTAGGTCTACACTGCATTGGACAAAATACGGCTGAAATCAACCGTTTTTTCTCTGATGGTGGACCGTGGTTTTTGTCACGTTTTTTGCAAAAACCGTAGTCGGTTCTCGTTTTTTGGACATGAAAAAAACTAAAAGTGCCGGCATATTATACAGCATGTTGTATAATACACAAAAGATCCACTTTAAAAAACAAAAAAAACCCGACCTGTGGAGACTGCAGCAAAACAACCCCAAAACAAGAGCGCCACCCCCTGTTTCCAGTTAATGGGTTCGAGCTTCCAGTATCGGGAAAATTTGAAACCCAAGATGACTAACTTGTACAAGTCCACAATTCCTTCCTGGTATTTTGGGTTTATTTCTTTAGACTTTCCCATGATGTTACACACAGAAGAGGTGTTTCTGGGGGGATTTAAAAAACATCCACAGGGGTTCTTTTTATTTAAATCTATTTCCCCAAAAACCAGCCCAAAACACAAGAAACAAGCCTACTCACAGCTCAAAGGGTGGACTAAAAACTAAACCCAGTAAAGAGCCCTGCCCCTGGGTACTTTGGAAAGAAAACATCAGCGATTTCTGAGCTAGCTCACATACGCCACCACTAGGGGAAAAATTAACTGCACTTAAAAGATACCTTTCAACAGTATGCAAGAAGCCACGTATAATATATGGGGGTTTTCACAAATCAAAATACGATAAGACAAAACCCTTCACCTTCAAAATATAAGGGGGTGGTTTTCTGATTTATAATTGCATATGGATAAGGGATCAAAAAGGGTCCCTTAAACAGTACTGTGGTGACCATGCTGGCTTACAGCCTATTACACCCCTACGTTCGATTGGGCGGGCTGCACACACTTTTTTTGGTGTCCAATACAAAAAAGGCCCCCTGCTCCCCTACTTTTGGGGGAAAAAATTGACATACTGGGAAAAATTTCAAAATAATAATTTGTTAAACATGGCCACTATAGCAACTCGCAAGCCCCGTCAAGACTTTGCATTTTTTTTGCAATCCCAAAACTAACAATTTACAAAATAATGGGACATTAATTACTCACAAAACACAAAACAAGCCATACCACAGCTAAAGGCTGCTAAAACTAACCCAATAGAGAGGGAACACTGGCCCCTTTCTACTTGGGAAAAATAAACAGGGGCGCCCCGATTGCTAGTAAAAGCTCAACACCCCTCCACAAGGGGAAAAAATTAGATGATACAAAAAACCTTCACTTTTTAAAATTTATACCCGTTACACTGTATGCAGAAAAAACCACAGTAAAATTTCCCAAAAAAACTTTTTTTGGGGGTTTTAAAAACAAAATCAGGGGCAAAAATCTGTTCCAGTAACCCTTTTTGGGGAAAAAAAAATTTGGGCTTACTGGGAAAAATATCAAATATGAGGGGATTAGTACGTAGCCCCTATAGCAAGCCTGCAAGCCCGTCAAGGGTCCCCATTATTGCAAATTCCCCCACAAATCACAAATTTTCAAAAAAATTTGGGACATTAATTAAATCAAAAAAACAGAAAAAAAAGGGATTTCTCACACTCAAAGGCTTTTTATAAGAATGAAAACCCGTAAAGATCAACACGGGGCCCCCCTGTTACTTGGGAAAAATTTAAAAAGGTTGGGGTATTGTAAACTGTAGCTCACATAAACCCCCCCACTAAGAACAATTAAAAAGATAAAAAAAAAAATGACATTGAATTGAAACCGTTTTTAAACAGTATGTGGAAAAAACCACGTTTTAAAAGCAATAAACCTAATATTAAATACAATAATCCCGAAGTTCCAAAAAACCTGACCTCAAACATAAGGGCGTTCCCCAAAAAATTTTTATAGGGCAAGGGGGTAAAACCCAATGTATGGAAACTTTGACTTTTCAGAAAGTAATAAAATGCCTTTAAAAAATTTTCTCTCTCATTATTCTGGCATTTGGGAAAAACGAAAATGTTGGGTTCCCAATTACCTAAAACAGGGGAAAAATTTATTTTTGATTTCATGTCAAGAGAAAAACCTTTCAGATGGGGCTTTCTATAAAAATTGGGTTGGGGAAAATGTTTGGGTTTTAAATCAGGGGGTGTGGCAAACTTCAGGGGTTTCTGCATGATGGCACAGAAAAGGGTAGGTTTTTCCGAGGGGTTCAGCCAGGGGTGTATATCCCGGGAAGCCCAAAGCCCCGGGCTCCTCAATTTCTAAATCTCCGACTCAGACTTCTGACCCCGACTCCCGAACCCCCCTCATTTCACGGCCCCATGTTTAAGTGATAACCCTTTTTTAAAAAAATGGTCCCCCTCAGGGGGTGTTTTCACCCTAAGGGTCCCCAAAAATCAAGTTATTTTTGGTAGAAAACACTGACAACCAAAAAAAGGGAACAATGTTTTGATCTTTTGAACACTTGTTTTGGGGAGAGGTTTAAAAAAACTGTATTTGTATCCCCCAAATCCCAAATCCCCGCACTAGCATTTTGGGGAAATTTTTGAAGAGCCGGGGGTCAGATTTTAGTCAAACCTGCTTTTAATCTTATCCAGAGCCAAAAGGAATTTAGGCGGGAGTGTTGAAAAAACCAAAAAGGGGGATTTCCCAAATGCTAAAAAAATTAATACAAAAATGAACATTTTAAAATTTTTTTTGGGGAAAACAGTAACAAAACAGTTACAGGGGGAAAAAATCTGCAGAACTTGGGGCAGATGACAAATTTGCAAATTTAAATTTTTATGAGATCGGTTTAAAATGACTGTATATAAAATTACCGCCTCATGTGCAAAAGCTGTTTTGTGGGGGGTGGATATGGAAACCCGGGAAAATCACAAGTTCAAAAACATTTTACCATTTTGGGTTTTGAGGGTAAAAAATATTTATTGGATTGGGGCTTTAGAACACAAAAAAATGTTAATTTTGCAAAACACTGAGGGGAAAATTTGTGGGGGGTTCTGAATTTTTCTGGAAAAAAATAGTATCCCCCTCCCTTCCCAAACCCCGCTACATGACCTCACAAACTGATCTCCTTATTTCCAGGCTTGAGAACGGCCTCTCTAAAACTAACTTGGGTGGGGCAAAGCGTGACCACAGGGCAACATCTCTAACAATGTCAGGGTATAAAGGAATCGCCTCAGCCACAGTCAGTTTTGATGAATGATTTGATCTTCTACTTCTTTGAAAACAGGTGAAAAATGTTGCTGAAATCTGTTTGCCCTGGGGCGATCTTTTCCCTGGGCAGCACTTTGCCTGCTCCATGTCATCAATTACACTCCTCATGGATGAGGCTGAAGATATGGAGCAGTAGCACCGGCCGGACTCAATTCCTCTTGCTCTTGCATCAAACTAACTGGACCAACTAATTATATATTTTGGGAGTCGGAGTCGGTCCATTTTATGACGACTCCGACTCCTGCAAAATAGGCACGACTCCGACTCCACAGCCCTGGTTGCAGCATAGCCCTTGTCATGTAATATCTTCCGTGCTAATAGAATCTGATGACTTCCTCGGACAGCTAATGCCGTTGACGTCTCCCATGATGCCGATGACCCATAATCTTATCCGCGGTCTTTGGAGCAGCCGGCTCTGCAGCCCACACTCTCTGCATTGTGATCCTAATTTCTCTAGGTCGACTTTTCTATACTTGGATGATTCACATTTTTTTTTTTTTTTTTTTTCTTTTTTTTTTCTCCGTGAATTGTTTGATTTGAATGTTCAGTCTTTTAATTAAAAAGTGATTATGTGGAAATACTGAGATCTGTCTTCCTGACGTAGTTTTAATTACTTAGCATTAACCCGTTCCTGTGCAGGATTTTCAGGTGCGTAACTCCGCTCTCCTCGCCCCTTCGTTCTTGACGCAGGTGCTTCCTGTGGTGTTGACTATGAATGATGTCTGCGGCGTCGGAAAGGACTGGCTTATACACGTTTCACTCATCAGTCACGGCAAGGCAATTATTATATTGTGAGAGAGAATGTCAACAGCCTGACAGGGTAGAATAGTAATGGTGAGGTGTGAAATAAAAAAAAAAAGCTTATGCCTAGTACAGATCTCCTTGCTAAAGAACAACCCTAAGGGGGATGTTTAGAATAAAAACATTGGTGGTCTATTAAGTCTGATTTCCTGGACCCTTACTAATCAACACCATGAAGGGACTGAAATAAATCACCTTCTTGTGGTCCAACGCAGTGTCTCATATGAGCACAGGTGCCTAGTACTGCAGCTCGTCTGACTTAAAGGGGTTGTCACACTACAGGGATTGCTGCTTTTTATGTTAAAGATCTTGCAAAAACAAGTCACTCTGCAATGTGTGTCCATTAACAGTGTCCTACCTATTCCTAGATATCCCCTCTTTTATGGGCTGCATCAGCTCCTCAGGTCGCTTAACTACAGACCTGTTTGATCTCTCCTGATAGGCTGCCAGTGCTGGTCGCTATAGCTACAGACCTGTTCTCTCTCTCCTGATAGGCTGCCAGCACTGGTTGTTATAGCTACAGACCTGTATAATCTCTCCTGATAGGCTGCCAGCGCTGGTCGCTATAGCTACAGATCTGTTCGATCTCTCCTGATAGGCTGCCAGCACTGGTTGCTGTAGCTACAGACCTGTTCTCTCTCTCCTGATAGGCTGCCAGCACTGGTTGTTATAGCTACAGACCTGTTCTCTCTCTCCTGATAGGCTTCCAGCACTGGTTGTTATACCTACAGACCTGTTTGATCTCTCATAATAGGCTGGCAGCACTGGTCGCTGTAGCTACAGACCTGTTCTCTCTCTCCTGATAGCCTGCCAGTGCTGGTTGCTATAGCTACAGACCCGTTTTATCTCTCCTGATCGGCTGCCTGCACTGGTTGCTATAGCTACAGACCTGGCTTCTACTGCAGCCTAGTAGAAGCCAGTAAACACGCCCCTGAATTCAAAATGAAACCAAGAAAACATGACTGAGGTAAGATGCATCAATGTAGTGAGACAACCCCTTTAAAGAGAACCTGTCCCATAGATGATGCCCCCCTGGCTGAGGGCAGCACAAGCCAGTGTCAGACCTGCTGTTTCCAGCGCTGTGTCCCTTATTCTGTAAGATGCTGTAGTGCTGCAGAAGATGATGCAGAAGTCTTTGCTCCAGAGCTGCTCTTCCTTCTATATCCTGAGAAAGGAAGTAGCTAGCATAGTCTTCCAGTTTGGAGTTATGTAGAAAGGGGTTCTCGTTTACATGCTCACCTGTATATGCAAATCTACACAAACTTATTAGCTTCTTCAATTGGACGTAGGTTGGTGCAGGGTAACAGGCTACCAGGGTTTTTTTTTTTTTTTTTCTTAATACTTTGTGACTTGAGTGGGTCCAGGCTTTATATCAATTTTTAAAATTTTTTTTTTCCTAAAAAACCCGAAATTTTAATAGGCATGTGGGGAAGGAAAAATGAAAAAAAAAAATCGTCAAACCGCTCTCTTTTTAGAGCCTCCAAGTTTCCTATTCACATCTCCTCCTTGGCGGAGGAAACCCTTGATGATGTTGCCACATTAAAGGAAAAAGTGGGAGCCCCAATTTAAAGTCTCCTGGGAGATACCTGCCCGTCGCCCTGATATGTGACAGATCTGGTTTACAGGAATAGTTGCATGAAAGGGTCCTGTCTCTGCGAGAGATGCTTCCTCCATACTGGGCCACGAAGAGTGTGTGTGATTGGATCGCCCCGGCCTCTTCTTCGTACCTAATCAGCTGGAGATCAATAGCTGCCGTGATTATCGATTTACGGTTGATTTGTGATTCATTGCTTAAAAAAAAAACAAAAAAAACCAGCCGCTGTGGATGGTCGGCTTCCCCTCTCTCCCGCTAGCTGTGCGCTCAGAAATTGATTACTTGATAATGGATGGAATTACCTGCCCATAATAACATTTCTGTCCACAGATGCCCCCTGAGACCAGCATATGTAATTTAATATAGATGAAATCCTCTGCTGGAGGGGAAGGGGTTACACTCTGGGTATGGAAGCATCAAGGTGTTGTGTTAATTTATTGAAACATGGGTACTTTAAAATGAATAGCCCCGTTCCTGGCAGGTGGACTGCTTACCCTCACATGCCATAGGCCAGTTGGACTAGTCTACAGCCCACTCAAGGCGCTATAAGGAAGCTTCAAGGCACTTTGACTTGTTTTCGGTTTGGGCCCTCCTTTCCCCTCACTCCCTCTTGTCCGGACTAGAATACCTGGCCCAGTTGGGTAGCCCAGGGCCCCATTAAAGGGGTGCTAAAGAAAGTTTTCAATGCACTTTGATTTGATTTCAAGTGTTGAACCTCTTACCCTCACGTTCCTCATTGTCCGGACTGTAACTGCCATAGGCCAGTTGGACTGCCCACCGGCCCATTAAGGTCAAGCAAGCTTCAAGGCATTTAATTTTGGGTTTCGGTTTAAACCTCTTCCCCTCAAATGCCTTTTTCCCGGACTAGAACTGCCATAGGCCAGTTGTCTAGTCCATGGCCTATTCAAGGTGCTATAAGCAAGCTTCAAGGCACTTTGACTTGATTTCGAATGTTGGACCTCTTACCCTTACCCTCACATGCCTCGTTGCCCGGACTAGAACTGCCATAGGCCAGTTGCTACCCCCAAGGCCATTCAAGGGCTATAAAAAAGCTTAAAGGCATTTGACTGATTTCAAATGTTGGCCTCTTTACCCCCCCCCAAAATCCCCTTTGCCCGGACTAGAACTGCCATAGGCCAGTTGGGCTAGTCCAGGGCTCATTCAAGGTGCTATAAGCAAGCTTCAAGGCACTTTGACTTGATTTTGAGTGTTGGACCCCTTACCCTCACATCCCCTTTTTTCCCAATAATTAATAAAGCTAATCAATGAAGGGAAGCCCCCAAGGGCTTTTCATTTTTTAAAACTTTAAATTACTTTTTCACTGTTACTGCTTCAATCAGGGGCGAGTTTTCCTTATGGGCGGGGTTGCCCCCCCAAATCCTGTGTTCCCACTGAAGAGTTGGACTTCACTTTCGGTTAGCAGTGGGAGTGGGTGTCGCAGCTCTGCAGACGACCTGCAGGCTTTCATGGCGCCGGCTGACGTCCAGGCTCTTGTACCCAGAAGCCTGCTTGCTTAAACAGTTAAATACAGCCTGAATGATGAAGCAAAAGTGAGAAAACCCCAGCTCCCCCCCCCCTCCCGTTATCGGTAGTGGTGGCAGACTGTTTAAAGGGTGTGTTATATGGGGGGGGGGGGGGGGTGAACAGTGTATAGTGCTGTGTTTATGGAGAGAGGGAAACTAGAGCAGAGACTCAGTGATTTCCAGATCCCTTTCATAGAGCTAACACCCTAGAGAAAGCTGAGACAGCCCCCTTTTATATACACACCCAATCTTACGGCAGTTTGTTTCATTTCGGCAGCTCAGAGGGGAGTAACCGAGTGCAGGCAGCCATCACAAACAAGGGGGTGTGTCTGAAAAAGGGTGAATGAAATGTCAGTCAGCCAAACACAGAAAAGGGGCGTGTGTCCGGTTTTTTTCAGAAATAGCATAAAGCACAGATTAGCTATTCTCTATAAAATGATTTAGGTAATGCAAACCCAATTTCAAATGTTATTTTTTGTCCCCCTTTTGAGATATGATCTTTGTTGCAAGAAAACCCCTTTAAAGGGGCTGACTGTTCCTTTTGTTTTATATGTCGTGTTCTAGAAACCCCCAAAAAGGGAACGTTTTAAGGTTTTCTTGTCTTACGGATTAGGGTTTTTAGGGGCCCCACAACCAGCCTTACCCTTCTCAGAAAAAACCTGAAAAAAAAGGTTTTTTAAAGCATGGGGTTAACCTTGAAAGTCAGTGGCAAAATGTGTCGCTACCCACTTAATTTATACAGAGTAGGTGACTGCACTGTCAATTATCAATTAGCAGGATTTATTAGCAGCAGTGGTGACACGTCGTGTCGCCATTACCTCTAATAAATCTTTCTAACAGTTAATTGACAGATCGGTTGTCTCCGTTCCCTTTGCAGGGGAGACTGACGTAACCCTCAATGTTAGTCTCAGTCTTTGTTCATTGTTATTCAGGAAGACATGTTCTCATGTGTGGTCTTTACCGCTGAGCTTTACAGATCCCTGCTTCATTAGTGCTTAGCGGTACTGAGAATTTAATATTAAGGCATCGATGCCTTTCACATCATTCATTAAACAGGTCATATACATTTACATATACATTTAGATAAACGTAGGCAGACCTATCTAACATTTATGGGGTCTTAACTGAATCATCTGACTAACCTGTGTGGGAGTCTCCAGAATCGGGCACCTTGAGTTTCCCGTGTCAGGTTACAAATATCAGAGAACTAACAGCCAGCAACCAGTGCTGGAAGAATACAAGCTGGTGGAGGCAGCATTATGGTCTGGGGATGTTTTCGTGGCATTCTTTAGCCACTCATCTATGTGGAAGTTACGGTCAACCGGTTTGAGTATAAATCCAACCTTGCAGATCATGTACACTCATATACGTGGCCCTGAGTTGGGGTGGGTTTTGGGGTTATTTTAACCCTAAAGGCGCTGGTTGGGAGTCCGGAAGGTTGGTTTACTCCCAATACCCTCCCCCAAGGGAGGTAGGGGCCCTGGTGGTGGTGTTGGCTCTATGGACCCTCCAGCAGATGTGGGCCCTGGATGGTGGTGTGCTCTATGGCCCCCCAGCGTATGGGGGCCCCCGAATGGGGGTGTTGGCTCTATGGACCCTCAGCAGTGGGGGGCCTGGATGGTGGTGTTGGCTCTATGGAACCCTGACCAGTCAGCTGTGGGGCCCTGGATGGTGGTGTTTGGGTCTATGGCCCCCCCAGAGCTGTTGGGCCCCTGGAAAGGTGGTGTTTTGGCTCTATGGACCCTCCAGCAGGTGGGCGCCCGTGGTTGGGGGTGTTGGCTCTATGGACCCCCGCAGCTGTGGGAGCCCCTGGATGGTTTGGGGTTTTGGGTCTATGGCCCCCACAGCAGCTGTGGGGCCCCTGGATTGGTGGTGTTGGTCTATGGCCCCTACCCGCAGCTGTGGGGCCCCTGGATTTGGTGTTGTTGGGGTCTATGGACCCTCCAGCAGCTGTGGGGCCCCTGGATGGTGGTGTTGGCTCTATGGACCCTCCAAAAGCTGTGGGAGCCCCTGGATGGTGGTGTTGGCTCTATGGACCCACCAGCAGCTGTGGGGCCCCTTTGGGTGGTGGTGTTGGTCTATGGACCCCCCAGCAGCTATAAAGCCCCTGGGGTGGTGATGTTGGCTCTATGGCCCTCCAGCAGCTGTGGGGCCCTGGATGGTGGTGTTGGGCTCTATGGACCCTCCCGAGCTGTGGGGCCCCTGGATGGTGGTGTTGGCTCTATGGAAACCCCCCAGCAGTTGGGGCCCTGGATGGTGGTGTTTGGCTCTATGGAACCCTCCAGCAGCTGTGGGGCCCCTGGATGGTGGTTTGGCTCTATGGACCCTCCAGCAGCTGTGGGGCCCTGGATGGTGGTGTTGGCTCTATGGACCCTCCAGCACGTGGAGCCCTGGATGGGGTGTTGGCTCTATGGACCTCCAGCAGCTGTGGGAGCCCCTGGATGGTGGCACTGGCTCTATGGACCCTCACCCAGCTGTGGCGCCCCTGGATGTTGTTTTTGGCTATATGGACCCTCCAGCAGCTGTGGGGCCCCTGGATGGTGGTTGCTCATGGATCCCTCAGAGCTGTGGACCCTTTGGGTGTGGTTTGGCCCATGGCCCCTAACAGCTGTGGGGCCCCTGGATGGTTGTGTTTGGGTTATGGACCCTCCCCACTGTGGGAGCCCATGGATGGTGTGTTGGCTCTATGGACCCTCCAGCAGTGTGGGAGCCCCTGGATGGTTGGTTGGCTCTATGGACCCTCCAGCAGCTGTGGAGCCCTGGATGGTGGTTTGGGTCTATGGGGCCCTCCAGCAGGTTGGGCCCTGGATTGGTGGTGTTGGTTCTATGGCCCTCCAGCAAGCCCCAGGGGGGGGCCCTCAGCGGTTGGGTGTGGTGTTGGGTCTATGGAAACCCCCCAGCAGCTGTGGGAGCCCTGGATGGTGGTGTTGGCTCTTGGACCCTCCAGCAGCTGTGGGGGGCCCTGGATTGTTGTGTTGGGGTCTATGGACCCTCCAGATGCTGTGGGGTCCCTGGTTTGGGGGTGTTGGCTCTATGGACCTCCAGCAGCTGTGGGAGGCCCCCGGATGGTGGTGTTGGCTCTATGGGCCCTCCAGCAGCTGTGGGAGCCCCTGGATGGTGGTGTTGGCTCTATGGACCCTCCAGCAGCTGTGGGAGCCCCTGGATGGTGGTGTTGGCTCTATGGACCCTCCAGCAGCTGTGGGAGCCTGGATGGTGGTAGCTCTATGGGGCCCTCCAGGGAGCTTGGGGCCCCTGGATGGGGGTGTTGGTTTTATGGACCCTCCCGCAGTGTGGGGCCCTGGATGGTGGTGTTGGCTCTATGGACCTCTCGCAGCTGTGGGGCCCCTGGATGGTGGTGTTGGCCCCTATGGCCCTCCAGCAGCTGTGGGGCCCCTGGATGGTGGTGTTGGCTCTATGGACCCTCCAGCAGCTGTTGGAGCCTCTGGATGGTTTTGGGGTTGGTCTATGGCCCTCCAGCAGCTGTGGAGCCCCTGGATGGTGGTGTTGGCTCAAAGGCCCCCCAGCAGCTGTGGGGCCCTGGATGGTGGGGTTGGCTCTATGGACCCTCCAGCAGCTGTGGGAGCCTCTGGATGGTGGTGTTGGCTCTATGGACTCTCCAGCAGCTGTGGAGCCCCTGGAAAGAGGTGTATGAAATAACACATGTATGACATGATCGCTTATGGCTGATCAGTCACCTCTTTGTGCAAACTCTTTTTTGTGTTCTTTTTTTTAAACTCTGCCCTTAATCAACTAGTTTAGTCTTGAATGTCGATCATGGATCTTGATGTACGATTGATCAGCTTATGGTGTTCCCACCATAAAATTTGATGACATGTCAATAGGATATTACATCAAAGTCTATAGTTGCAGGTCCCACCTCTGGGATTTGCACCTGACTCTCGAACAGGCCCTCAAAAGTCTATGCTTCGAATCGAGAGCCGATCGCACTTGGGCGGGACTCTCCATTTTGTTCTATGGGAGTTCCAAGTACAGATGAGCGCCGTGTTCGGATTCCCATAGAAAGCGCAACAGACTCTCCGTTCTAAGACAACACCTTTGGGGGCCTGTTGCCGAGAACGGTGCACCTAGAACCCAATCATGTCAGACTTTGATGGTATAGCCTATTGGTATGCTATCAAAGCCTGTGGTAGAAATAACCCTTTGGGGGTCAAATTTTTCCAGCAATAAATCAGGCAACCCACACTGTGGTTGTATGGTCTGAAGACCCCACAGGAACTTCACCTCATGGTATAAAAAAAAATTGGGCATCCTGTTGTAGGCCACCATAAAAAACCTGTTAAGTCACTCCGGTCTTTATCATTTCATCCTATATTTTGCATTATGACTATGTAACGATCTTCTTCAGCAGACCCATTTGAAGTCAAGAGCCTGGATAGTATTCTTCAATAATGACTGAAATATTATATACTCAGAAAACCAATTTTCAAAGCTGATCTCCAATTGGCATCCCATTCCACCGAGCCACGCAGGAGAAAATGTTCCGCCTTAGACTTAAACGGAAATAAATTGTAATGAGGTTACGCTCTTAGGATTTTAAAACGTAAAGGGTTTGGGAATAGACGAAGCAAAAGGCTTTATGAAATGGCAAAGTCTGTATTGAAATGTAAACGTTGACTGATTGATATTCTGTAGAGGTGTCTTCCAGTCGCGATCGGTGTCGGACAGGGTTAGATTAGTAAGTGGTCTGGATAGTTGTCGAAGGAGAGGCTAGTAGAATGCACAAATCTGTACTGTAGAAAATGGGTCCCCAACTCCAGTCCTCAAGACCACAAACAGGTCATGTCTTTCCTTAGCATTGCACCGGTGATTTAATAATTGTGGGAGATCCAGAAAACATGACCTGTTGGTGGGTCCTGAGGACTGGCGTTGGGGAACACTGCTTTAGAAGATAAAACTTGATATGTTTTTGGAGGCCCAAATGACAAGACTACGTACTTTGGAATCTATCGTTGGCACGAAGAGGGCCACATTGTCCTGTAAGATATAAATGTCAAGGGAAAAACAAGAGAAAGTTGTCAAAGTTGTCGAGGGGGAGGCTAGGAGAACGTACAAATCTGTACTGTAGAACATGGGTTCCCAACTCCAGTCCTTAAAGCCCACCAACAGGTCATGGTTTTCCTTAGCATTGCACCGGTGATTTAATTATTGTGGGAGATCCAGAAAACATGACCTGTTGGTGGGGCTTGAGGACTGGATTTGGGGAACACTTCTGTAGAAGATATAACCTGACATTCTTTTGAAGGCCCAAATGACAAGACTATGTACTATGGGCACATCATTAGAGACAGGCCTCCATGCTCCATAAGGTAGAAGGTCAATGGAAAAGAGGAAGACAAACCATGAGTTGGATTAACACAATAGAAAAAGATATGGAGGCCAAACTCTTTGAAAACTGATTACAGTGCGGAACAACTATCCACAGAGTTGCTATGAGTCGAAATTGATGCGATGGCACCTGAGCATCATAGAAAGTTGTCGAAGGATTGGCTAGGAGAACACACAAATCTGTACTGTAGAACAGGGGTCCCCAACTCCATTCCTCAAGGCCCACCCACAGGTCATGTCTTTCCTTAGCATTGCACTGGTAATTTAATTGTTGTGAGAGATCCTGAAAACATGACCTGTTGGTGGGTCTTGAGGACTGTATTTGGGGAACACTGCTGTAGAAGATAAAACCTGACATTTTTTTGAAGGCCCAAATGACAAGACTACGTACTTTGGACACATCGTTAGAGAGAGTCCGTCATGCTCGGTAAGGTGGTCAACGAAAAAGAGGAAGACCAGCCATGGGTTGGATTAACACGATAGAGAAATATGGAGGCCAAACTCTTTGAAAACTGATCACAGTGCAGAGCAGCTATCCACAAAAATGATATGAGTCGAAATTGATTTGATAAGGAAGAATAGATGGGTGTGACATACCTGGAGCTGTATCTAACTCTTAGGGTATGATCACACGGCGTATTACGGCGCGCAATGTGCATGCCAAAATATGCCGGATGTTTTAGAAGTATGTACTGGACAGTGCATACTTCTAAAGCTCAGGGGGTCGGCCCCAAT